>JBBPBX010000388.1:71072-94091 GCA_038048925.1 Garcialebias charrua
ACACACACACACACACACACACACATTAGTCGACTGAAAAGATTGAGGTGGCACAAGAGCCAGCTGGATTTGGGCAGATTTGTCTGTTCTAATTCTGGCATCACATGCAATACAGTTGAGTTTTTGCTTCTACTCTTTATATCCTGTTGAATCTCTGCTGCGTTTCACACCCATGCACAGTCTGGTTTAATGCATAGACGTCTAGGACATCATCAGGTCAAAGGGTCCTGGTTTAAGCTGGTGAAGATTCTCAGTCCTAGTCCTGGTTTAAGTTATATTTGTCTAACAGATTCCTGTTTCTACATGTTATTATTATTAATTATGTCCTCATTAGATACTGGACCTAATGGTGGTGTTCCCCAGGGTTCTGCTGTCTTCATTTTTACTACTGTTGTTATATTGTCAGGGTTCATAACTTGCATCATCACTATGCTGACACCCAGCTTTATTATCAGTCCCAGGTGAATTAATTCAACTTCTCAAGCAGCATGCCCGTCTTGGAAACACCAGATGTTCTGTAATTTATTTTCTGTTGTCTTTGTCCCTAAACACCAGATGCATGGTCTAGTCAGATCATTAATTTTGAAGGAATTACAATAAAATCTACTTCTGTCAAACATTTTGACCATGACATTTTCTTTAACATACTTAAACAAGTCTCTAAAACACCTTATCCATGTTTATAAAATCTAAAATTTGAAACATACTTTCTTAAAAGGATGTTGGAAAAACTAGCTCATGCCTTCATTTCATGTAGACTTGGCTGCTATAACACCATTTTAATGAACATCGTAATGCTGCAGCTGGAGTGCTGACTGCCCTGTACAGGTGCACCGATCCTGAACTGTAATAGGTGAAAACCTGGCCAGAAGGATCATTCTGCTCTTCAGGACTGTTTTGAGTGCATTGACTGGGACATGTTTAGGGAGGCTGCAACATACGGTGATTGCACTGATCTAGGGGGGTACACGACTTCAGTGACCTGCTACATCAGCAAATGCATTTATGACGTCATCACCACCATCACTACCAGATCCAACAAAAAGCTGTGGATGACTCCAGAGGTACTTGCACTACTGAGGGCCTGAGATGACGCTTTCAAAGCAGGTGACCAGAAAACCCTGAGAACAGTGAGGGCCAAGATGTCCCAAGGTATCCGAGAAGCAAAGTGTGCACATGGCCAGAAAATCCAAAGCCGCTTCCAGAACAGCTGTGTCGGCTCATGTGGCAGAGCATCCAGGCCATCACAGACTACAGGACTACACCACCTGTCTGTGACAGTGATGCCTCCCTCCCAGACACACTGAATGACTTTTGCGCTTGGTTCGAGGCACAAAACAACACAGTGGCAAGGAAGACCACCTGCCCTCGTGATGATCAGATGCTTAATCTGATAACAGCGGTTGTGAGGAAAACTCTACGCAGCGTCAACCCACGGAAAGCTACCGGTCCAGACAATGTTCTGGTAGAGTACTCAGAGAATGTACAGACCAGCTGGCAGGTGTTCTCACAGACATCTTTAACATCCCCTTGAGCTTGAACACAGAAACAAACTTACGTACTAGTAAAACATTCTGATGACTGCATCATTGTATCCTCATATTTTTGTTTAGATAACTCAAATAATAATTTGATTTTAGTCAATATTCTTTTTTAATGACAATTCTTAACTTACCAATGAATGTTACTCTTCGTTTGAGGTTGATGTACACATTTAGCACCAAAACACGTTCATCTCAGGAACAATTCATTCAACCTTTATTTAGTCAGGTAAATCTTTCGAACCTCATGGGCTCATTTACAAAAGCGACCTGCTAAAACTAAAGAACAATGAACAGCAGTGGTAGAATTTCCTTAAACATTAAACAAACAAACAATAAACAATAGAAAACAAAAGAGAGAAAAAAACAAAAGAATTTTATTTTTTTTTTTTTTTAACAAAGTATCAAAAAACTAGCAAAACATTATAAGGTAGACGTATAAAATCAAAGACAGGAACAAATCTGCATTGGTTTTTGCCAGGATTCCAACAGATTCTGAAAACCATTTAGAGAAGTCAAGGTCGAGAGCTTCAGATCTTTTTGTAAGATATTCCATGAAGCAGGAGCAGAGTAGGAGAAGGCCCTTTTTCCAAGTTCAGTCCTCACTGACGGAACACTGCAGGTAATCATGTCCTGAGAGCGCACACTGTAGCTGCACTCACGTAAAGACATGTAGGAGGAGATGTATGAGGGCAGCAAACCAAGAAGTGATTTAAAGATGAAAATGTACCAGTGGAAGAGTCTGCGTGAGGTATGAATGAACCAAATGAACCGGATCCTACCTAAACCATATGATGGTATTCATATGGTGTTTATACTTGAGTATAATTTATTGTTTGAAAATATGACTGTGGCAACTTCAGCAATCTAAAATTTGTACCCAGAGAACCAGAGTGCAACAGTTTGCTTCCTGATTTCTTTGCTTTCTTTAGAAATTTTCTACGATGTCACACAAACAAGTGAATCTAAGCCTCCACTGGCCTCCAGTGAACTCTGATGTTGTCACCAAACCAATCACAAGCTAGACATCACTTGAGTGTGAGGATTGGTGTGCGTTGTTGTTTCTGATCCCTGTGTTCCCTTATCGGTCAGTCCACTCAGTGCAACATATGACTATGGGAATTGCGCCGCCGCGCGGTTCACCTGAAGTAATACAATCACGCCTTTTAAGGCAGGTGGGTGTCAGCAAGGAGGCCCCGCCCTCTTTTCATAAAATGGACTGACGCCCCACCTTCATCCTCTTTTGCCCTTCACCTCACTTCACACCTGAACTTCGCAGGACTCTCTCTGTGACTGGATCGCTCGACTGGAGGTGAGCTCGCTCCCTACCCTGAGCGTTACAGAGAACTTTCCTGTGAGCACTTGGGTTAGCGAAGGCTAACCCAGTGTCGTCGACATTAACTTTCGAGGTTTTTTCTTCTGCTCTTTTCGTAGCTCAGCTACGAGACGCTAACTGCGCAACACGCTACCTGCGTGGCTAACGTGCTAGCAGGCTAGCCACCGAGAGCAGCTCGACGTGAGGACTTCTTCGCCACGGTTAGCGGACGGCTAACTGGCTACAACTCGACGTCTCTACTCAGCCATGGCTCCGGAGAAGAGCAGGAGGAAGTCGAAGAACTCCAACAAGAACAGCAGGCCAGCGAGCCTCGGCTCCCGAGCCTGCCCCAGCGGATGTGGTTATTCCCTCTCAGCAGCGGACACCCACGAGGCCTGTCCTATCTGCTTAGGGATGCTACATGCGAAAACAGCTTTGGACTCCCCCAAATCCTGCCCTCACTGCAACCAGCTACGTGATGCCGAGAGACGGAGGCGCATGGACTTTGTGGTTAAAGCCATGGGCGGCTCCACTACAGCGCAGGAACCGCTCCTCACCGAAGCGCTCACTCCCACTGTGGAGCTTGAGGCGGTTGAACTAGAGGACAGCAGTCAAGCCGACTGGGCAGGAAACATGGACATGGTAGCCCCCCTCGGGGACTCCACCGCTGAGTTCGACACGAGGGACTTTTTACGAGCAAATGAACTCTCGCTAACAGCCTCGGGCGAGCTAACTGATGACGAAGCTGACAACGAGGACGAAGGAGAAGACGAGGACTTCTCCCAAAACCCCGCGGCAGGTCAACCAGAGACTGATGTGTCTGTCCCCGCTCTGTTCGAGCTTTGTCGCAGAGCAACGGATGCGCTGCAGATTGATTGGCCAGAACCCACCCCTCGACAACAGGTAACGAGGTTGGCGAGGAACTTCTGGTTCGCCAAGCAACAGTCGGCCACGAGGCACAGGAGGCCTATTTTTCCCAACTTCCAGACGAAGTTGACTCGCACCTGACTGAACCCAGGGCTCCAATGACTTTGCCTCTCTCTCAGTTCCTGGACGTTGCCGGAATGGAGGTGGCTGGCATGGCCAACATCCCCCAGATGGAGGACACGTTTGCGGCCCACTTAGCCCCCAGGACTTCGGGCTCCAGACCAACTCTGCCTAGCAAGGCCTGCCACGTGTCGGCCTCGCAGCTCGAGAAGTGTTATCGAGCACAAGGCCTTGCGGTCCGCGCCATGAACGCTTCAGCTATGATGCAAGCCTACTTGGCGGAGAAGCTTCAGGAGCTCCAGCAGATCTCCAACAGAAAGAAGGCGGCCGAGGTTCTGGAGGAGGCTCGCAAGGCAACAAACTTTGTCCTTCGCCTCATGGGGACAACAGCTACCACTCAGGGGAGAAGTATGGCCGAGATTGTCATCCCTCAGCGTAGGGGTGGGCGATATGGCTCAAAAATTATATTGTGATATTTCAGTGCATTATCACGATAACAATAAATTTCGTGATATAACAAATAAAATTGTTTTGACAAAATTAACTTAACATGTTGCTTTGCAGTATTATATAAAATTTTAAAAATCAACAAGGGGCAATTTTACTGAAATTACTTTATTTAGTGAAGTATTCAGTCTCCAAGTATAAAAATAAAAATGATGTTATTTAGATTGAAAATGTCAGACAAAGTGCAGCCCGAAGACCCTAATGATGAGTACAATAAATGGACAAAATGTTCCCTCGCCCGGACGCGGGTCACCGGGGCCCCACTCTGGAGCCAGGCCCGGAGGTGGGGCACGTTGGCGAGCGCCTGGTGGCCGGGCTTTCACCCATGGAGCTCGGCCGGGCACAGCCCGAAGAGGAGACGTGGGTCCCCCTTCCCATGGGCTCACCACCTATGGGAGGGGCCAAAGGGGTCGGGTGCAATGTGGGATGGGTGGTGGCCGAGGGCGGGGACCCTGGCGGTCTGATCCTCGGCTACAGAAGCTGGCCATTGGGACATGGAATGTCACCTCTCTGGTGGGGAAGGAGCCTGAGCTAGTGTGTGAGGTTGAGAGGTTCCGGCTAGAAATAGTCGGACTCACCTCAACGCATGGCTCTGGCTCTGGAACCAGTTTCCTTGAGAGGGGTTGGACACTCTTCTACTCTGGAGTTGCCCCTGGTGAGAGGCGCCGAGCAGGAGTGGGCATACTTGTTGCCCCCCATCTTGGTGCCTGTACGTTGGGGTTCACCCCGGTGAACGAGAGGGTAGCCTCCCTTCGCCTACGTGTGGGGGGACGGGCTCTGACTGTTGTTTGTGCCTATGCGCCAAACGGCAGCGCAGATTACCCACCCTTTTTGGAGTCCTTGGAGGGGGTATTGGAGAGTGCGCCTCCTGGGGACTCCCTTGTTCTGCTGGGGGACTTCAACGCTCACGTGGGCAATGACAGTGAGACCTGGAGGGGTGTGGTTGGGAGGAACGGCCCCCCTGATCTGAACCCGAGTGGTGTTTTGTTGTTGGACTTCTGTGCTCGTCATGGATTGTCCATAACGAACACCATGTTCAGGCATAAGGGTGTACATATGTGCTCTTGGCACCAGGACACCCTAGGTCGCAGTTCGATGATCGACTTTGTTGTCGTCTCATCTGATCTGCGGCCGCATGTCCTGGACACTCGGGTGAAGAGAGGGGCGGAGCTGTCAACTGACCACTACCTGGTGGTGAGTTGGCTCCGATGGTGGGGGAGGATGCCGGTCAGACCTGGCAGACCCAAACGTATTGTGAGGGTCTGCTGGGAACGTCTGGCAGAGTCTCCCGTAAGACGGAGCTTTAACTCCCACCTCCGGGAGAGCTTTGAACACGTTCCGAGGGAGGCGGGGGACATTGAGTCCGAGTGGGCCATGTTCCGCGCCTCTATTGTCGAGGCAGCTTATCAGAGTTGTGGCCGCAAGGTTGTTGGTGCCTGTCGTGGTGGCAACCCTCGAACCCGGTGGTGGACACCGGCAGTGAGGGATGCTGTCAGGCTGAAGAAGGAGTCCTATTGGGCCTTTTTGGCCTGTGGGACCCCGGAAGCAGCAGATAGGTACCGACAGTCCAAGCGGCATGCGGCTCGGGTGGTTGCTGAGGCAAAAACTCGGGCGTGGGAGGAGTTCGGAGAGGCCATGGAGAATGACTTCCGTACGGCTTCGAGGCGATTCTGGTCCACCATCCGGCGTCTCAGGGGGGGAAAGCGGTACGCGACCAACACCATTTATGGTGGGGATGGCGTGCTGTTGACCTCAACTCGGGATGTTGTGAGTCGGTGGGCGGAATACTTCGAAGACCTCCTCAATCCTACTGGCACGTCTTCCACTGAGGAAGCGGAGCCTGGGGACTTTGGGTCGGGCTCTCCAATCTCTGGAGCTGAGGTCACCGAGGTGGTTAAAAAGCTCCGCGGTGGCAGGGCTCCGGGGGTGGATGAGATTCGCCCTGAGTTCCTTAGGGCTCTGGATGTTGTGGGGTTGTGTTGGCTTACGCGACTCTGCAATATCGCGTGGACATCGGGGGCAGTTCCCTTGGATTGGCAGACTGGGGTGGTGGTTCCCCTATTCAAAAAGGGGGACCGTAGGGTGTGTTCCAACTATAGGGGGATCACACTCTTAAGCCTCCCTGGTAAGGTCTATTCAGGGGTTCTGGAGAGGAGGGTCCGTCGGATAGTCGAACCTCGGATTCAGGAGGAGCAGTGTGGTTTTCGTGCTGGTCGTGGAACACTGGACCAGCTCTACACCCTCAGCAGGGTCCTGGAGGGCGCGTGGGAGTTTGCCCAACCAGTTTACATGTGCTTTGTGGACTTGGAAAAGGCATTCGACCGCGTCCCTCGGGGGGTTCTGTGGGGGGTACTCCGGGAGTATGGGGTACCAGGCCCATTGATATGGGCTGTTAGGTCCCTGTACGACCGGTGTCAGAGCTTGGTCCGCATTGCCGGCAGTAAGTCAGGCTCGTTTCCAGTGAGAGTTGGACTCCGCCAAGGTTGCCCTTTGTCACCGATTCTGTTCATAACTTTTATGGACAGAATTTCTAGGCGCAGCCAAGGTGTTGAGAGGATCCGTTTTGGTGGCCTTAGAATCGCTTCTCTGTTTTTTGCAGATGATGTGGTCCTATTGGCTTCATCAGATCGTGATCTACAGCTTTCGCTGGAGCGGTTTGCAGCCGAGTGTGATGCGGCCGGGATGAGGATCAGTTCCTCCAAATCCGAGGCCATGGTCTTGAGCCGGAAAAGGGTAGCATGCCCTCTCCGGGTCGGGGATGAGGTCCTGCCCCAAGTGGAGGAGTTTAAGTATCTCGGGGTCTTGTTCACGAATGAGGGAAAACTGGAGCGTGAGATCGATAGGCGGATAGGTGCAGCGTCCGCAGTGAAGCGGGCGCTGTACCGGTCTGTCGTGGTGAAGAGAGAGCTGAGTCGAAAGGCAAAGCTCTCAATTTACCGATCGATCTACGTTCCCACCCTCATCTATGGTCATGAGCTTTGGGTTGTGACCGAAAGAACGAGATCTCGGATACAAGCGGCTGAAATGAGTTTTCTCCGCAGGGTGTCTGGACTCTCCCTTAGAGATAGGGTGAGAAGCTCAGTCATCCGGGAGGGACTCGGAGTAGAGCCGCTGCTTCTCCACATCGAGAGGAGCCAGTTGAGGTGGCTCGGGCATCTGGTTAGGATGCCTCCTGGACGCCTCCCTGGGGAGGTGTTCCGGGCATGTCCCACCGGGAGGAGGCCCAGAGGAAGACCCAGGACACGCTGGAGGGACTATGTTTCTCGGCTGGCCTGGGAACGCCTTGGGATTCCACCAGAGGAGCTGCTCCAAGTGGCTGGGGAGAGGGAAGTCTGGGCCTCCTTACTTAGGCTGCGACCCGACCCCGGATAAGCGGACAAAAATGGATGGATGGATGGATATAACAAAAAAAATTGTTTTGACAAAATTAACTTAACATGTTGCTTTGCAGTATTATATAAAATTTTAAAAATCAACAAGGGGCAATTTTACTGAAATTACTTTATTTAGTAAAATATTCAGTCTCCAAGTATAAAAATAAAAATGATGTTATTTAGATTGAAAATGTCTGCACAAAATATAGATCAACAAAATCCACCACAAAAACTAAAGTACAGGTGTAGTTTCCTAAAACAACTAGCCTAAATAAAATGAAGCTTAAGATTTTTTGATCATAAATGTAACATGCAACAAAATAAATGTTGCCTTTAATGAGCTGTAACTTCTACAAGTTGTGAAGGTGTCCAACTGACCCTGAAACTTGTTAGTGTATCAACTTCCTCTGTTCCTACAGGAACGTGTCATTTCTCTGATTCATTTAAAAAAAACTGATCTGTGTCTGATGTGAATGGACTGTGGAGCCACGCGTGTTTGTAACAGTGAAGGACACGCGAGGGACACGCAGCACCGCGGCTGTCAGAGCAGGGAGGGGGAGACATTTGAACTGTCTGTGCCTGCAGAGCAGGGGGGAGATGAGTGCGCGCGTAGTTTGTTTTTAGCATTTTAGCAGTAACTAATTAGCGTTACACCAGTATAGACTGGTGGAGGGGAGGTGCGCAGTTGTTTGAAGCGCTCGGGTGTTAAGGGGGTGGGGCGCACTGACGTATTACATCTTGAAATTAGCATATCATGATATAACTTTTTTGCCCGGGCAAGCTTTTTTTACCGGTAAAACCGAGCATGATATGATATGGCCCAGCCTTAGCTCAGCGCCACTTGTGGCTAACGCTGACGGACCTGCCAGAGGGCCAGCGGAACCCGTTCCTCCATCACCCCATCGAGTCCACGGGGCTTTTCGGCGGTGCTCTCGAGAGAATCCAGAGCAGGCTGGAACAGAGAAGAAAGCAGGAGGAGGCCTTGCGTGAAGGGATGCCCATTAAGCTTTTCGTGCAACCCAGAGATGCTAGTGGACACAGGGGTACCCAGCCTCGACACCACTCGGCCATACGGCGTCCCCCACAGAAACGGCCGGCGCTCAACGGAGAGCAGCGGCCGAAGCGCGCCGCAGGGCCGTCCCAGGCTGGCTAAGGAACAGATTTGTCCCACGTCAGGCAGGCCCACCGAGGTCTTCCTCAGCAAACAGGGGCCGAAAGCAGAAGTCAGCCTGATGCAGGACCGCCTCGCTACTTTTCAGGCGCTCCCACCCACATGGACAAAGGGAAGACCAACCTTTTAAAGCCAGACTTTGGGTGTAAAAAAAACCCACGTTTTTCTGGTGTAAATCATGTGTGCACAAAAAATCACTCAAACGTGTGTGTAAAAAAGACAAATTGTTCTTTAAGCACAGCAATAAAGTCTCAGAAAACACAGTGTCATGTGTGTCGACTCAAAACAAAACAACACAGCACTTTTTTTATGCAAAGCGTGTCAATAAAGTGGGGGCAGCACTCACACACGGCCACCTCGACCCTAATGAGACACGAACAGTCAGGGCAGACAATGGACCTTACCAAGCTCCGCCCACAGGGCCGCGTTTCATTGACTAATGCCCATAACACGTCACAGCGCAGCTTCCACGTGCGTGCCAGTCTCACAAAACAAACGCTACGGTAGCGTTTGTGAGACCGGCACCACATGCTACTTACATTGCTAGCTAGCATACGTGCAGAATTTTTTTGCGTCAGGGCTGGAAAAATGGTCCTCCACCGTCAGTGGGGTATCTGTACAGGAGATGTCAGGTACCCTGACCGTATTTGTGGAAGTAAAATTCACCGTTTCCCTATATGTGAAACTGAATGCCTTGCTTGGATCAAAGCTTGTGCACGACCACAAAACTGAACAATTATTTCTTTCACCAGCAGAGAAGGGTTGACCTGCTTTTGAAACCTGCTAGTTAACAACACGCGGTCACGATGAGAGAAAGCCACAGTTCACTGAACGTCCTGGAAGTTGGGAAGAAACAGCTCTGCTAACTCCACATGAGCTAGCTAACACAACGAGCTCTACTGTCGATTTCACCTAAAACTGCACAAAATCGTGACACGAAGGCTGGATTTTAACTAACACACCGAACGGCTGAGCTCGTTAGCCCTCACAAAAGTCGCTGTCGGCGTGTTTAGCAGCTAAAGCAGCAACGGCTAACCAACCACTTAAGGAATGAATGGAGATTACAGTTAGCATTAGCTTTGCGACCAAGGCACACTCAAAGTTTTGCCAACAACAGAAATCACTGATTTCAAAAGTAACCCTCAAAACCATGAATGCCTGACTTACCCAGCCTTGAAGGACAATAGGCATCAGTGATCCTGTCCACAGCTGTAATAATGCTGAGCGTGTGAGCTGCTGTTTTCCTCATCAGACGGTAGCATTAGCTGTAACACGCACGCTATTGGAGGCATCGCGTGGCTCAAACAACTTGATAACGTCCAAAAAAAAAATAACATGAATTTGTTGGTTCCCCTGTCCATTGTCATGGCTGATATTTTGTTGGAATCTGGCAGAAATGATACACTATTCGACTCAGAAATACCCTGCAGAAAGTCAGTCGATGCCATGTTTCCAGTGAAACTAATGCTGCGCGAGGCTTTGTTTGTGAGGTAAGCAGCCATGTTGAAGCTTAGGGGGTGTTTCTGGGCAGAGCTTGGTAAGGTCCATGAGCCCTTGCTGGAGGCCATGTGTTTGTTTACAACAGACAGACACTCTGGCTGCCGCAGAGGGACAGGAAAGTCTGCCGAAGGGCGAATGGGAGGGGGCCACTTTCCCCACTCCCTTCCCCTTGACACACAAACATCACAGAATACACATGCCCTCCAGACTGAGCGCACACGCTGGCGCCTGGAATGCATGCAAACAAGTCACGTGAGTCACGTCCACTGTCACCCTGGGTCTCCGGCTGCAGTTCTGCAAGCGTCCACCTCCTTTCACTGGGGTGCTGTCTTCTTCCATCAGCCCAGACCGTGTTCATGTCCTAAGAGACCAGATATCACCATGATGCAGAAAGAGGTGATCATAGTCCCTGCTCACGATGTAAAAAAGGGTCATTACAGCAAGTACTTCCTGGTCCCAAAACGGGAACAAGGCTTGAGACCTATCTTGGACCTCCGGGGTCTGAACAAAAGAATAAAAACGTGCAAATTCAGGATGTTAACGCTCAGACAAGTTCTCTACTCGGTTCGCCCTAGAGACTATTTTTACACGGTGGATTTGAAGGACGCCTTCTTCCACGTGAGCATCCTGCCCTACCACAGAAAATACCTCCGCTTTGCCTTCGAGGGTACCACGTTCGAGTTTTTGGCATTGCCTTTTGGCCTGAAAACCACCTCACGGTCATTCACAAAATGCCTGGTCGCGGCCTTGACCCTTGTGATGTGTCAAGGGGTCAAAGTTCTCAATTATCTCGACGATCTGCTCATTCTTGGACACAGCAGTGTCCAAGCAAAGCAGCACGCAGAGAGGATGATGTCTCACCTGGAAGCTCTGGGGTTTGTTATGAACCTGGACAAGAGCAATCTGACCCCATCCCAGATTACCGTATTTCTGGGAGTACAGCTCAACTCCATACTGTACAGGGCAAGGCTCTCAGAGACACGGGTTTCATCCCTCCACCTCTGCCTAGCACGTTTTCAGCTAGGCCAAACAGTGTCTCTCAAGCTGTGCCAGCGTCTCACGCCAAAAATACACTACACGCGGTCCGCTCCGCTCCATAGGTCGCAGCTGAGCGTCTCAAACTCCAATTTCCACTACCTCCGCTCAGCTCAGGTCCGCCTGCATGCGCCGCTCCTAGACGCATGCGCGGGATTTGCGGGATCGCGCGATAAATCAAGTGATAAATAAGTAAGTCAGAACAAAACAATTCATTCGGTGGAAGGAGAACAACAGTAGAGACTGCTGCCTTGATCTTCTCTCGTAAATGAGCGACAGGACATGGTTTGAGCAACAGGAAGTGAGGTATTACATTTCAGAATAAAATACTTTATTTATTTATTTATTTATTGTATTGCGTTTGTAGGCGTAGTCATAAATGATAGTTTGAAAGCATTTTTGTACAAATAAATCCGTATAGAGCTAGGATCAGGCAGTCAGAATGCTAAACACTCTGCCTGCTCTGCCTCCCCTCCCATTTGAACTGCCTTAACACAAAAAACTTTCTCACACATTACCACTCAACACAAAGTTTTTAACACTGGACTCTGTGTCATCAAACGGGTTATTCACTAAACTCTCGGTCATGTGTTCATTCAGTTTGCACTACTTCTCATATTTGCACTAATGTTTGTATTACATTACTGCCTATAGTCATACTACTGTTTACATTCACTGTTTACATTTATTAATACTGTTTACATTTATTACTACTGCTTTACATTTATTACTACTGTTTACATTTACACTACTTTTATCTACACTACTGCAGATACATATACAGCATTCTCTGACTAGCCTTATCTAAGGATGCCAAATGTGCCTTATGTGCCTTACTTCATATGCCACTTTGCCTCTATACCAACATCAACTACCTCATACATATACTGTGTACATCAACTTATATGCTGCTGTGCCACTCTTTGCAAATGTCAACGCTAGAAACTTCAGTTTATTTTATAGATTTACGTTTTTATACTTTTCATACTACTATGCAAAAACTCAGGACAGTATTACACTTTTATTATTTCATTTTATGCTTATGTTCATTGGGTGTTTGGTGTTTTAGGGGTGTTTGGTGTTTCAGTGTTGGTGTAAATTTTCATACTTTTATACTATTATGAAAAAACTCAGGACAGTGTTACACTTTTTTACTATTTTATGCTTATGTTTATTAAATGTTTTAGTGTTTAGTGTTTAGATGGTTACTGTTGCACCGAGGGACTGAGAGAAACGCAATTTCGGTCCTGTGTATGTCCTGTACATATTGCAGTTCTGACAATAAAGTTGACTTTGACTTTGACTTTGATTAAGTCCGCCCGTTGTCATGCTCTGCGCCTGTCAGGCTCTGCGCCTGTCATGTTTCTTTCTGTTTTCAATCACTCCTCAGTTCCAGTTCTGCATCCTTAATCACTTTCACCTGTTGTCATCAGCCACCTGCCAACCTGCTCTCCCTCATAGTATAAAAGCCCTCTCATTTCATTTGTTCCTCGCCGGGTCATAATCATACCTCCCTGAAGTCTGGTGGAGCCACTACTCGTTTTCCCCTTGTTTTTGTAAGTTTACTGCACCGTCAGTTTATTGTTTTGATCATTAAAGTGTTTATTATTTTTACACTTTGTCTCTGAGTCCTGTTCGCCTGCATTTTGGGTCTGCGTCCTCCACTGGAACCAAATCGTGACAATATGACCCGGCCATCACGAAATCGCAGGACCCGCAGGCGAAACAGCAAACCGGCTCAGCGTCTGACGGACGCGGCCCCGGGACAGGACGAGCCGACCGTCATACACATGTACGGGGTTCGTGCAGAGACAGGCTGGGGGGACTACAGCTCGGACACGGAGATTCTCTCATCCCCGCTTCTGGTCGAGGAGGAAGAGCGGAGGAAGCTCGGAGGCGGCCGCGTAACTCTTTTGCCGTCCTCCCCCTTTGTTGTTCCAACACTCTGTTCTATGTGGTCCGACTCGGACGAGGACGAGGACTTGGACCCTTATGGGTTTTGGATGGATCCGTTACCGGCTCTCAGTCCACATCACCGTTGGTCTGAACGTGTGGACATTTCCGGGTTCCAGCCCCGTCTGCCGTCCGCTCTCTGCTGCTCCCCGCAGCCGTGCGGAGCCAGTGTAAATTCTGTCATTGATTATAATGGGTGCGTATTTGCTGCGGAGGTCGGACCGGAGCGGGGCGGAGCCGTAACGCAAGTAGTGTATTTTTGGCGTCAGAGTCAGAGAGTCTTTGTCATTTGCACCGCATGTGGTACATGTGATGAAAATGAGATTATGTACACAGGGTTACATCCAACAACAAATGCAAGAGAAAAACAGTAATAACATCTAGGATTAACTAAGAAAGAAAAAAAAAAACATCAACTAGAAATACACTAAGCCCTAATGTAGTAGGAAAACATCATTATAAACAGCAGCACGAACATGAGTCTGTATGAGCAGATGGTCACAGATGAACACAGCAACAAGAAAACAGATCAGCATCAGCATGATGTGATATTTTGCAGTGATTATTCTTATTGTTTATTTATTCATGAGTCTAACAGCCTCAGGGTAGAAGCTGTTCCTCAGTCTAGTGGTTCTACATTTGATGCTCCTCAACCTCCGTCCTGAGGGAAGTGGGGCAAAGAGTGAGTGTGCTAGGTGAGTGAGGTCTTTCATGGGGCCAAGTTGGTGTAGTGGCAGGGGAATCAGACTTGGGATCCGAAGGACCCAGGTTCGAGCCCCGGCCACGGCACACCTTGGGGTGTCTATGAGTGCACATCTATTTTCCCCAGCTCCCCGGGCGCTGACTACGGCTGCTCACTGCACCACCTGGTGGTGGTTGGGTTAAATGCAGAGACCAATTTCGTCTGTCAAGTATGGGAACATGACAAAAATGTGACATTTTTTTATTTTATTTTTTATGATGCAGGTGGCTCTTTTCCTGCATCTGGAGGTGTAAATGCCTGTGATGGTGGGGAGACTGACTCCAACAGACTTCTGTGCAGCCTTCACCACTCTCTGTAGAGCTTTCCTCTCTGCAACTGTGCAGCCTCCATGCCACACATTGATGCTGGAGCACAGGATGCTCTCCACTGCACACCTGTAGAAGGAGGTGAGGACTGGGCTGCTCAGACCAGCTCGTCTCAGCCGTCTGAGGAAGTAGAGTCTCTGATGACCTTTCTTGATCAGGCTGGTGGTGTTGTTGCTCCAGCTGAGGTTATCATTCAAGTGTACACCCAAGTATTTGTAGCTGGAGACCACTTCCACTGCAGATCCACTTATGTTCAGTGGGGTGTGGGTGTGTATGTTCCTTCTGAAGTCCACAATCATCTCCTTTGTCTTCTTCACATTCATGTGAAGGTTATTCTCTTTGCACCAGCTCTCCAGGTGTTCCACCTCCTGTCTGTAGCTGGACTCATCATTGTTTGTGATGCATCCCACCACAACTGTATCATCTGCAAACTTAACAATATGACAGCCTGGATGTGTGGCTGTACAATCATATGTGAGCAGAGTGAACAGAAGAGGGCTCAGCACACATCCTTGAGGAGAGCCAGTGCTGAGGGTAATGGTGGAGGAGGAGAAGTTGTGGATCTTCACGGACTGTGGTCTGTTTGTTAAGAAGTCTAAGACCCAGTTACAAACGGAGGGGCTTAGTCCAAGTGTGGATAGTTTGTCTATCAGAGTTTGGGGGATCATGGTGTTGAAGGCAGATGTGAAGTCCACAAAGAGCATGCGCACGTATGAGTCCTTCTGATCCAGGTGGGTGAGAGCAATGTGGACCACAGAGGAGATGGCGTCCTCTGTTGATCGGTTCTCGCGGTATGCATACTGATGAGGATCCTCGTTGATGTTGACGGTTGTCTTGATGTGGGACATGACCAGTTTCTCAAAGCATTTAGCGACTATCGGGGTGAGGGCCACCGGTCTATAGTCATTCAGACCAGTCACTGTGGAGCTCTTTGGGACTGGGATGATGGTGGCGGTCTTCAGGCAGGTGGGAACTGACTCCAGTGCAAGTGAGGTGGTGAAGATGTCAGCCAGCACCTCACAGAGCTGGTCCGCACATTCCTTCAGAACTTTCCCTGGGATGTTGTCTGGTCCGGTTGCTTTATGAGGGTTGATCCTTCTGAGACTGCCTCTCACTTCTGCTGCGGTCACTCTGAGATGCTCTTCATCTGGTGATGAGGTGAGTCTGGTGCTAGCTGGTCTGTTTGGGTCTTCAAAACGTGCATAAAACTTATTGAGGGCATCAGGCAGAGATGGGTCCTTGGGGCATTGTTTGCTCTTGCCTTTTTTAATCTGTTATGCATTTGATGCCTTTCCACATGCTCCGTGGGTCTTGTGAGGTGAACTGTCCCTCAATCCTCTGTGCATATGTGGCCTTGGCCTTCTTAATGCCAGCAACCAGCTCTTTCTCCTGGGCCTGTTGGCAGCAGCTATAATCTGCACGCCTCCGGCCTTATTAAAACTGCGCCCTCTAAAGATATGGATCAACAAACATTTGCAACTTGCCCCCCTTCGGCAAACAAGGGGGATACTGATTGGCCCAGAGTGCATGAAGGCTCTGGAGCCATGGAAGATCCCCACAGTGTTCATCAAAGGCGTCACGCTGGGGAGGGTGTTATCCCGAGTCCTGGTCACAACAGATGCTTCAAAATCTGGGTGGGTCGGTCTCTGCAGAAACCAGTACACCCAAGGAGTCTGGAACCAGCAGGAGGCCAAGCTCCACATTAATTTCCTGGAACTCAGAGCAGTGTTTTCATCTCTGAAACACTTTTACAAGAAGGGGCTGGTTGCATAACAACATGTCCTGATAAAATCAGACAACAGGACCACAGTCTCTTACATCAACAGAGAAAGTGGGACGAGGTCCCAACCCCTCCTCAGGTTGACACAGAAACTGCTCACGTGGTGCAGCTCTCGGGTCTTGTCGCTAAGGGTGACCCACATCCCGGGCGAGCTGAATCACGGGGCAGATGCCCTCTCAAGAGGGCCCCTTCTCCCCTCGGAGTGGCGGCTGAACCCACGTATTGTGGACCAGGTCTGGGCACGATATGGGAGGGCCGACATAGATCTGTTCGCTTGCAGCAAAAATACGCGCTACGCCTTGTATCATTCGATAAGGGTGACAGATGCACCGCTGGGGACAGATGCCCTGACGTACAGTTGGCCAACGGGGAGTCTGCATTATGCGTTTGCACCTGTTCCCCTGATTCAGGCGATGCTGAAACATGTACACAGGGGGGTTCTCTCTCTAATACTGATAGCCCCCAGGTGGCCGCAGAAAGCATGGTTCCCAGAGGTGATTTCACTGCTGGAGGGGACACCATGGCAGCTGCCCCCCCACAGGGACCTGCTGACCCAGGCCCATGGGCAGATCCTTCATCCACGCCCAGAACTGTGGCAGCTCTGGGCCTGGCTGCTGAAAGGGACCGGTTAATGGCCTCTGGACTGCCCAGTAATGTGGTAAACACAATACAGGGAGCGAGAGCACAGTCTACTCAGACTCTCTACGCTAGCAAGTGGCGTGTTTTTGAGGCCTGGTGTCTAGAGAGGAATATTATCTCATATTCCTGTGACTTAATCCAGCTCCTCACCTTTCTACAGGACCTGCTGGAGAAGGGCCGCTCTTTCTCCACCATTAAGGTCTTTTTGTCAGCCATCTCGACATGCCACGAAGGCTGGGGAGGTAATCACCTAGTGCCCACCCGTTCATGATATGGTTCATGAAGGGCATGCTGAGGAAGAGACCTCCGAGCAGGACTTTGGCCCCTCAGTGGGACCTACAATTAGTCCTGGATGCTTTGTGTAAGCCTCCATTCGAGTCTCTTAGCAGCATTAAGATAGATTTGTTATCTTATAAGACTGCTTTGCCCTTAGCTCTGTGCTCTGCAAAATGCGTGGATGACCTCCATGCATTATCTGTACATTTAATGTGTACCAGGTTTTCCCCAGACAGGTCAAAGGTCACCCTACGTCCAAACCTTGCATATGTGCCAAAATTCCCGACTCTGAATTCCAAGAGTCTGGACTTTGAATTGTCAACTTTCCCTTCTTCCCCTGTTCTAACTGCAGAACAGAGGCGGCTGAACGCACTCTGCCCTGTTAGGGCCCTGAGTGTCTACATGGAGAGAACCAACAGTTGGCGAAAAACAAACCAGTCGTTTGTGGGTTTTGCTACTCCTGCTGCTGGCAGAGCCCTGTCAAAACAGCGCATCTCACACTGGGTGACTGAGGCCATTAAGAGGGCATACAGCAGCAAAGGTCAGCAGGTGCCCTCTGGGGTACATGCTCACTCAACCTGAGGCCTAGCCACTTCCTGGGCCCTATTCAGAGGTGTTCTAGTAGCAGATATATGTGTAGCTGCTAACTGGGCATCATCAAACACGTTTGTAAAACACTACAGCTTAGATGTCACAGCAGGTGATGTAACTCAGGCTGTTCTCTCTACCACAGAGTAGCGAGCAGCTGGCGCCTGTAGTCTAAAGGCCGCGATATAGCTCTACGTTCGGCTAAACGCCGCTCTACGCGCACGTGCTGTGCGTAGGCAGTTCATAGTATAGTTCTGCGTTCGTTCTCGCGTCAATGCTCACGTTTTCGCTCCAAATACTTGACGTCATTTGAGCAGATGCAGGGTAGAGCGTTTACCTACGGGACAAATTGAGGTCGCTGATTGGTCATTTGCTGACACGCCTACTGAATTTATTGACAGGTCGGTGGGGGGAAAAAAGGCACGAGCCGGCAGCTGGCTCTGGCTGCAGCCGCTATGGTGTTCTGTGTTTATATGTTAATAAAAAGTTCTAAAAATAAAATAAAAACAGGGAGCGCTGGTCCAGCACACCAGGAAATCTGCAGAACCTCACGCAGCCACGGTGGACATGAGTTTAATTCGCTCGTGACAAATTCATTCATTTCCTCATCATTTCAGTCATGGAGTCAGCGGAGGAGGAAGCGATCACTTGACTTTTGGCAAAAAACAAAAGAAAAGGCCAGATCAGGGATGAAGAAGGGGAATTTAAAACATTTGTGTCACATAAAAAAAAGTCAGGCGCTGGGCAGTTTATTGTGAGACAACGTGCTTGCGTTCGCGGTTGTAAATTTCGAGCTTGGTGCGTTCACGCCCACGTTCAAAAGCTTGTGCCGCTGCGTTCGAACGGCGTAGAGCGGTGTTCGGCCGAACGCAGAGCTATACTGCGGTCGTAAGGCATAAAGTTCTCACAAGCATGCATTTCCAGAGCATTTCCAGGACGTGATTGAATTACGTTCCCATAGTCATATGTTGCACTGAGTGGACTGACTGATTAGGGAACTGAAAGTTATGCACCATAACTCATGTTCCCTGAAGGAAGGGAACGAGGTGCAACACATGTTTGCCCTTTCAATGCCCAAGCTCGGTGAAGTGCACTTGGAGGATGATGGTGGGGCGTCAGTCCCTTTTATGCAAAGAGGGCGGGGCCTCCTTGCTGACGCCCACCTGCCTTAAAAGGTGTGATTGTATTACTTCAGGTGAACCGCGCGGCGGCGCAATTCCCATAGTCATATGTTGCACCTCGTTCCCTTCCTTCAGGGAACATGAGTTATGGTGCATAACTTTCAGTTTTCTAGTTCCTGCACACCTGTCCCCTATCCTAATCACCCCAGGTGTTCTTCATGTTCTATCACTGGTGTTCCTATTCATTCTGAGTCTTTGCGTCTTTTCATTTGTCTGTGGATTGTCTGTCTAAGTTTCATGTTCTGTTTCTGCTCCTCTTGTGATCTCCCTGCAAATAAACTTTGCTGCCACGGCAGCCCTTTTGTTGATTGTAATAAATACAGGTGACCCCCTACCTACGACTCCATCGACCTACGGCCGCTCAGACCTACGAACGTATCATATTTTAATAATTTAATATAAAATATATAAAAAAAAAAAAAATTATTATTATTTTATTTTTTTGTGTTTAAATGTTATTAATTTCATGTGTACAGCACTTTGTTGCAGCTGTGGTTGTTTTAAAGGCTTTATAAATAATATTTTTTAATAAAATAGTCTTTATTTTTATGATTGCGCAACTTCCTGTCCGACAGGAAATGCCTGGCAGCCATTTTAGGACTACCGCGGTCATCCCGGCAGCCCCATGTGAGGACTGTGTGTGTTCCAGGATTGCCTCATGGATAAATTACTACAGTACCTGTATCTGGAATCGCTCTGTGAGCTCTGTGGACGTCTCAGGCTGGAGCAGCAGCTGCAGATTGATCGCCGATCGCGCCGCACCGCCGCTCCAACACCAGCTCATGGCCTGGCTAGCAGAAGCTAACACAGGCCTCGAGCAGCTGCCGTGGTTCGCTCGCCGGCCGCCGCGCTGCTCGGCCCGACAACAACAACGCATGGCAACCTAAGATGTCGGCTTTGACCATCTCAAAGTAAGAAATTATATTTTTATTTATTCTGTAAATGTGAATAGCAATGTTTAACATTACAGTACACTACTGTACATGCTTAAATGTGTGCGCGGCGCTCAGTTAGCGGTATTTCCGCGAACTACGAACGGAATAAGGACCTACGAACGGGACGCTATTTTCACCCCCTAGCTACGGCAGAATTGAGCTGCGAACAGTTCTTTTGTCCCAAACTCGTACGTAAGTAGGGGGTTTGCTGTATTCTTTATTTTATCCACAAGTTCCAGAGTCCTGGCTGCATCCTGGGTCAACCTCATGCCAGATCATGATACTGAGCTTTCTCAAATTGTTTAAAGGCATCATATCTTAACATATGTTAACTTGTGACTTTGAAAAAATTATATAAGTTATCACTCATTATTTTACCATTTAAAAACTAGAAATAATTTTGGGAATCCTACTTGACCCAAAACAAAATAGAATTAGTCTGATTTAATGTCAGAGGAAATACTTTTGTGAGAAAAGGAATAGTTTTGTTTCTTTTCACATCACATATTTGGTTTCACCTGTAATTTCAGAAAATGCCTAAAAGTCTGAATGACAACCTGAAAATGAAAATTATATACCGGTAGTCATCTTCCCACTGTGGTAATCAGTGAAGAACGATGCATTCACACGCAGTGAAAAAAAAAAGAATTAAGCAACTTTCATACAGTTTAGAGCAACATGTTAATTCAATTATTAAACTCTATGGACTATGGATGCAGTGTTAACATATATTTAACATGTATTATATTTGAAATGGAATGAAGCAACTCCATTAAACTGACTTTAATGCTCATCAGTACATCCTCTTTCAGGCGGAGGCCTCTGCTTTACTAGATGCTCCTGAGTGACTGATTTAAACTAACAATGTTTTGTTCAGGGAACCATCTGTGGTTAAGGGGATTTGGGGAGGATTTTGTGGATTATCACTTCAATATTTGTGTGTAAACAGCAGAATGTCACAGGTTGTGTGTGTTATCATCAGAGTCAATTCACTTGACAGAGTGGATTAAATGAAGAGGCATCAATGCTCTCTCGTCTCCAAACATCTTGTTTTTTCAAACTTTCATTATTGAACAGTTCTATATGCTGACACTGCAGAAAGGTATGAATCATTCCTGTGGATATTAATGATATAAAGCAGTGATATACATGGGTTCAATACACTGGTGTCAGAAGCATTGGTAATGTGTGGGGGGACACGGTGGTGGGGGGATCTGGGGATCCTCTCCCAGAAATTTTTGAATAAAGTAGATGCCATTTCCTGCATTCTGGTGTATCTTAACAGGTTGTTAAGCATCTACGTTTACCTACATAAGTAAACACTTGATTCAATAAATTAAAGCATGGCACAATGCTTCCCCACCCCCACCCCCATTGACAACTGCCAATACTAATGAAGCACTAAGCTAGTGGCGTGCAATGCAGACGCAATAGCTAAGATGCTACAAATGTAGCACTCTGCTTTTTCTTCTTCTTTCGGCTGTTCCCTCTTCAGGGGTCACAGCAAGTCATCCTCCTCCACCTCACTCTGTCCTCTGCGTCCTCTGTCCTCACTCCAACTACCTTCATGTCCTCTCTAACTGCATCCATATATCTCCTCTTTGTCTGTTTTCCTGGCAGCTGCATTTCTAACATCCTATGAAAATAAACTAGGCTAGACTAAAGTAATTCTGTATTTTTAAAAACCAAGTCTTGGCTGATCCAAAATGCTGCCCGATGAGTTAAAAGGAGATCCTGTATGTTTCTCCAGGTTTAGCTTATCTCCTTTGGCTCCCTGTCAAATTCAGAATAAAATGTAATATCCTCTAATGTATGAAGTTCTTTACAAATAAGCTCTGTTATTATTTAAAGATCTTCTTGTTTCATGTTTTTCCAACAAATTAATTTGGTCTCCCATTGTACTTTGTAGATTTACTTGTGGTTCCTAAAGTTTCTTGATGTAGAACGGAGGCAGAGCTTTTAGTCATCTGGCTCCTCTCTTGTGGATCCAAATCAAACAAGAACAAGAAAAAACAATTTGAAACGCAGGAGGTGGTCTCTGATTTCAACCATCAAAAACTTGCAGTGCAGCATTAGTACTGATTCCAGGTCAGCTCCATTCCAATCCACAGCTTCATGCAGGAGACTGGATCATCTCTCTGTGAGTGAGGCAGACAAAGAGCCTAACGAGCCTCCATTGTGCGGGCCACCACGTAATTCTAGTCTAACCTGCAGCACAACCAGGTCTCTCTTGCAGTTATATAAAGCTTGGAGCTCCACACTTCCAGACATTTTTGAATGAAAAAGCCTCCCGGATATGAAGCTAAACGACTTTAGCTACAGAAAAGAAGTCCTACCTTCTTTGGATTCTTGTTGGAGAAATTATCTCAATCTCTAACATTGTTTACCCAAAATAACCACAACTTACTGCAGGTGAAGATTTTTAACCAGCATCAAAGTTCATGCTCAATAATCCGGGTAAAGAAATCCAACAATGTTCAGTCAGGTCATCTGGAAAGTTGCTTTTTTTGTTGAGACACGTTTCACCCTCCATCCAAAGGGCTTCATCAGTCTGAGAAGTCACAAACAAACTGTTTTCCCCACTAAGCAGTACACAGTGGACCAACCAGTTTGCTAGTGATAAGATGATTTCAGGGGGTCGTCCTCTCCCACTTCTCAGAAGTCCCTTTGACTTCTCAGATTGATGAAGCCCTTCAGATGGAGGGCCAAACATCCCTCAACAAAAAAAGCAACTGTCCAGATGACCTGACTGAACATTGTTGGATTTTTTTTACCTGCATTTTTGAGCATGAACTTTGATATCTTGAACCACTTTGGCTGTGGTTGCCTGGGAGGAGTCAACAGGACAGAGGACAGAAACCATCTTATCACCAGCAAACTGGTTGGTCCACTGTAGGATGTACTGCTTGGTGGGGAAAACAGTTTGTATGTGTGATAAGTCTCAATCTGGTCATCTGGACAGTTTCTTTTAGTCGAAACGTTTCACCCTCAGTCCAGAGGGCTTCCTCAGTCTGGATTATTGAGTATGAACTTCGGCTGTGGCTGCCTGTCTGGGAGGAGTCGACGAGGGACAGGACGGCCCCCAGAAACCATCTTGGCTCCAGCAAACTGGTTGGTCCACATAAGTTGTTTACAGCTTGGTGGGGGAAGATCAGTGTGCTGGAACTCT
>JBBPBX010000388.1:94256-125462 GCA_038048925.1 Garcialebias charrua
ACTTCTCTAAAAAAAAACTGTCCAGATGACCTGACTGAATTTTGGATTTTTAAACAGCATTTTACTTGCAAGGGCTGATTTCAGGACGGGTTACATACATGGATGCATAAATGCAGATGCATGTGAACATTGTCACAGAAATGGGCCATGAATAGAGTCATCTGCAGACTTTCATACAGCAGCGGAGTTCAGCGGGCACTCCCTCGCCCATGCATCCAGCTGCAGTCAGCTGCACAGACCTGATCCATGGCTGTCGGCGAGCCGGCCTCCGGGTGGAGGTAAGAGAATGTTTTGGGCATGCTCTCATGGCGACCAAGCCAAGGAGGCACTGTGGTTGAGATTGTTTTGGTAGACAGCAGGATCTCAGGGCAGAGGGAAATATGTTTCTCAGCCACAATATAAAAACCCAATAAAATCTTCAGAATCCTTGACTGAAAATTATCTGATAATTCTATAGCAGAATTGTCCTTACTCGTCGTGAAACATTAATTTTACAAGTGTAGCTCAAAAAGTATTATTGCAAAATTGTCATTTTTGTCAATAATTTCAGAAAGTGAAATTGTGGATTCTGGACCTCTCCACTCTTTCTGCAGACTCTGAGACCTTGCTTTATAAATGACGTGAAAATGTACTATAATCTGAAAAGAGCACATTGGACCACTGAGAGACAGTCCAGTTTTTTTTCTCCTCAGCAGGTAAGACACTTCTGATGTCGTCTCTAGTTCAGGAGTGGCTCAACTTGAAGAATAAGACATTTGCAGCTCATCTCTTGGAGTCAGCTGATCAGAGTGATACACCAGGAGTTTACAATAGTGAACCTTTCACAATTTTCTGAGACATTGAAGTTTTTATTCCCCCATTATTTTTAAGATATAATCATCAAAATTACAAGAAATAAATCCTTGATATATTTCATTCTATGTGTAATAAATCTATATAATATATGAATTTATCTTTCTGAAGTTACTGACAAAATCTCTTGAACCTTTTCACGATATTCTTTTTTTAAACTGCACCTGTGCATTATTGAGTCCAAGCAGCTTATGAGCACAACCTTCATGTGTTAGTGAAAACTCCTTTAACTGAATCTGACACCTGTGTTATTGTCGTCATCGTTGTCATCATCGTTGTTGTTGTGCCACAACAGGTAACTTTGTTGCACTAATCCCAACTCATATGATTTTTGAACTAGTTTAAATTGTTATAGTTTATCTATAAAACGTATGGTTTTGGTAGCGCCGCCTATAAACAGACGAAGACAAAGAGATATGTTCTGTTTGTTTGCCTGGTTCTCTGTTAAAGGTCATTTATGGTTTGTTTTTGGACTCATGTGACAGTCTCCTAGCAACCCATCTTCTTTGGCTCTCCTTATTTCAGGAACTGTAATTACAATGAAGAAAATGGTGTTGCCAGTTTGAATTTAAAAACACAAACATGTTTAAACTACAATCAAGTGTTGAAATGATGAAAATAAATCTGGTTTGGCTAATGTATTAGAAAAGGCTGAAATACATTATTTTCAAACATTTCACATCATACTATGTTTTTTTATTTTTTTATTTTTATTTTACAATTACAGTCACCTAAAGAAAACATTTGTGTTGTAAAAGATGTAGGTCAAAGTGAGGCACCAGGACCATCTCACTGTTTTTACGTTGAAGCTGGACCTTCAAGTCTCAACATGATGACTCAATGTGCTTCATTTTCAGAGGAATAAATAATCTAATTTTGCCATTTCAAATATTCTGTTTTTTGTCCCCCATTGTAGCGCAATAAATGGGTTATTGGAAATACTCTGCATCCATCCAACTGTCCATATGTGTTGTACGCACAACTTGAAACATGAGGTACCAACTTCCATTTACCAGTAATTGTAGGTGTGTGACTACAGCTACAGTATTTTTCACCATATACAGTAAGTCACATTTTCTTGTGTTTTTTTGCATAATTTGCATGTCCTGCGACTTATACGCTGATGCAACATATTTATGTTTCTTTCCCCATATTTATAAACCAATTTTTTGGCTGAGATATGACCGTTTTCATTCATTCTGACTGAAAATATTGAACACTACAAATTTCAGCCACTAGATGGCACTCGAGTAGTATTGCATGCCATTGTGTCATGTAATAGGTAAAAGTGGCTTTTAATTACACAATCGGCTTGCCAAAACCTCCCACCTTCGTTCTGTTTGCTTGGAGTAACCATCAAACCAGCTTAATTTCGCTGCACCGTCTCAGTGAAATGCAGTTCATTTGACCATTGAAGTGCATTTATTAAGTAAAATTAAGTACCGTATTTTCCGGTCTATAAATCACACCTTTTAGCCTAATTTGCATGCCCTGTGACTTATTGAGCAGTGAGACGTGTTTATGGCTTTTCCCCCATATTTTTATACCAATTTTTGGCTCAGATATGACCATTTTTCATTTTGGCAAAAAAAATTTGTGCAGTACCACTTTTGTCCGCTAGGGGTGCAGTACCACTTTTGTCCGCTAGGGTACACTGACCGTTCCCACCTCATGTGTACGATGGCATCCTCCTCTGGTTGGACTGAATCTGTCACAGCCCGGCCTCCTGCTCTGGAGCTCTGACACTTCCAGAGAGTCCACCGACCATTTCCAGCTCATGTGTCCGACGGCAGAACCCCTCTGGTCGGACTCATTCTGTCGCTGCCCGGCCTCCTGCTCTGGAGGTATGAACTACGAAACTACAGGACAGATTTTGTTGAAACTTACAGAAAGTAATTACTAGGTGGACATTTACAAACTGTAAGCTGTTGGAGTTGTTTGAGATAAAATTCGATGTTTTAGCTCTGTAGATGTGCAACGGTTAGCTTAGTTGTTTTTCCGGGTACTTTTTAGCAAATAGCTCATAGACCGCAGGACATATTTTTATCAAACTTACAGAAAGTAATCACTAGATGGACATTTACAAACTGTTAGCTGTTGGAGTTGTTTGAGATAAAATTTGATGTTTTAGCTCCGTAGATGTGCAACGGTTGTTTTGTTTTTTTTCCCGGGTACTTTTGAGCAAATAGCTCATAAACCACAGGACAGATTTTTATCAAACTTACAGAAAGTAATCACTAGATGGACATTTACAAACTTTTAGCTGTTGGAGTTGTTTGAGATAAAATTCGATGTTTTAGCTCCGTAGATGTACAGCGGTTAGCTTTGTTGTTTTTCCAGGTACTTTTTAGCAAATAGCTCATAAACCACAAGACAGATTTTTATCAAACTTACAGAAAGTAATCACTAGATGGACCTTTACAAACTGTTAGCTGTATTAGATTTTTGAGCTAAAATTCGATTTATTTATAATTTATTTTCGTAGCGCACGCGACGCTTTAGAAGACGCCAAAGCGAAACAATTTTAATCCAGCAGATTTGACCATTTCGTGAATTTATTAAGGAACAGTTAAGCTCAGGAACACTTGTGCTATAATGTCAGCTAAGAAATATATTTTTTGAAGCGTTTATTTTGCTAAATTTTAAAGAAAATGCTGCAGTCCCACCCGTGTGGGTGCTCGTAACAAAACTGAAAGTTATGCACCATAACTCATGTTCCCTGAAGGAAGAGAACAAGGTGCAACATATGACTATGGGAATTGCGCCTCCGCGTGGTTCACCTGAAGTAATACAATCACGCCTTTTAAGGCAAGTGGGCGTCAGCGTCACCAGGGGCCCGCCCCCCGGTATAAGAGGCGCTGACTACCCACGTACGTCCTCTATACGCACTTCACTGAGCTTGGGCAATGGAAGGGCAAACATGTGTTGCACCTTGTTCCCACCTTGTTCCCTTCCTTTAGGGAACATGAGTTATGGTGCATAACTTTCAGTTCCCTTATCAGTCAGGTTCACTTCGGTGCAACATATGACTATGGGAACATAATCCAATCACGCCCTGGAAATGCTCTGGAAATACATGCTTATGAGAACTTTTTTGCCTTAGACTACAGGCGTCAGCCGTTCATTTCTCTGTGGTAGGGAGAACAGCTTGAGTTACGTCACTTGCTGTGACATCTAGGCTGTAGTGTTTTACAAACATGTTTGATGATGACCAGTTAGCAGCTGCACATATATCTGCTACTGGAACACCTCTGAATAAGGCACAGGAAGTGGCTAGGCCTCTGGTTGAGTGAGCATGTATCTCACTGGGTACCTGCTGACCTTTGCTGCTGTATGCCCTCTTTATAGCCTCAGTCACCCAGTGTAAGAGGCGCTGCAAGGCCCTACCTGTGGTAGGATTAGCAAAGCATATGAACAATTGGTTTGTTTTGCGCCAACTGCCAGTTCTCTCCATGTAGACGCTCAGGGCCCTAACAGGGCAGAGCGCGTTCAAATGCCTCTGTTCTGCAATCAGAACTGGGGGGAGGAGGAAAAGTTGACAGTTCGAAGTCCAGACTTCTGGGATTTAGAGTCTGGACTTTTGGCACATACGCGGGGTTTGGACGCATGATGACCTTTGACCCATCTGGGGCAAATCTGGTGCACATTGGATGTACCGATAAAGTGTGAAGGTCCCCCATGCGTTTTGCTGAGCACAGAGCTAGGAGCAATGCAGTCTTATAAGATAACAAGTCTATCTTTATGTTGCTAAGAGGCTTAAATGGAGGCTCACACAAGGCGTCCAGGACTAAATGCAAGTCCCATTGAGGGGCCAAAGTCCTGCTTGGAGGCCTCTTTCTCAGCACGTCCCTCATGAATCGTATCATTAGAGGGTGGGCACCAGGTGATTTACCTCCCCAGTCTTCGTAGCATGCCGGGATGGCTGACAAGAAGACATTTATGGTTGAAAAGGAGCATTCTTTCTCTAACAGGTCCTGCAGAAAGGTGAGGAGTTGTACCAAGTCACAGGAATATGGAGCAATATTCCTCTCTTGACACCAGCTCTCAAAATCACGCCACTTACGTGCATCGAGCGTCTGTGTGGACTATGCTCTCGCTCCCTGTATTGTGTTTACCACATTACTGGGTAGTCAGGAAGACATTAACCGGTCCCTTTCAGCGGCCAGACCCAGAGCTGCCACAGCTCTGGGCGTGGATGCAGGATCTGCCCGTGGGCCTGGGTAAGCAGGTCCCTGTGGGGAGGCAGCTGCCAAGGTGTTCCTGCCAGGAGTGAGATCACTTCTGCAAACCATGCTTTCATTGGTCACCTGGGGGCTATCAATATTAGAGAGAGGGTTCCCTTGCGTACTCGCTCCAACATCGCCTGAATCAAGGGGACGGGGGAAATGCGTAATACCACCTCCCTGCTAGCCAACTGTACGTCAGGACGTCTATCCCCAATGGTGGGTTCACATCCCGTATGGAGTGGTACAGAGCGTAGTGAGTGTTGTTGCTGTAGGCGAACAGATCTGCGTCTACCCTCCCGTATCATACCCAGATCTGGTCCACGATACGTGTGTTCAGGCGCCATTCTGAGGGGGGGGGGGGGCTTGATAGGGCGTTTGCCCCATGGTTTAGCTCCCCTGGCACGTGAGTTGCTCAGTGACAAGATCCGGGAGCTGTACCATGTGAGCAACTTCTGCGTCAGCATCAGGAGGGGTTGGGACCGTGTCCCTCCCTCCCTGTTGATGTAGGCCACAGTGTACCTGTTGTCAAATTTTATCAGGACATGCCGATGTTTGACCAGGCCTTTCCTGTAAAAATGTTTTAGCGACAGAAACATTGCTAACAGCTCCAGGAAATTTATGTGTAACCGGGCCTCCTGCTGGGTCCAGACCCCACAGGCATACTGGTCCCTGCAGAGACCCCCCCACCCTGTTTTTGACGCATCTGTCGTCACCAGGACTTGGGACAATACCCTGCCCAGTGTGACTCCTCTGCTGAACATTGGGGGGTTGTTCCATGGCTCCAGGGCCTTCACACATTCCGAGCTGACTTTCGTCCCCCTCGTCTGATGAGGGAGGACGAGCTCCAGCTGCTTGTTGACCCAGACCTGCAGAGGCCGCATATGTAATAGGGCCAGAGGAACACAAACGATTCCTGCTGCCAGTAGGCCCAACAAACATTGGCACAGTTTGAGACACTGTCTCGCCCAGTTGAAAACGTGCTAAGCAGAGTTGAACGGTTGCCACCTGTGCCTCTGAGAGCCGTGCCCTGTACAGAATGGAGATCAATTCTACTCCCAAAAAAACAGAAATCTGAAATGGAGCCAAACTGCTCTTCTCCAGGTTTATGACAAAACCCAGTGATTTCAGGTGAGACATCACCATGTCTGTGTGTGTTTTTGCCTGGATCTTGCTGTCCCCTAGGACCAACAAGTCATCGAGATAATTCAACACTCTGATGCCCTGGCTCTTCATGGGTGCCCGGGCTTCCTCCAGACATTTTGTAAATGTCCTTGGTGCGGTTTTTAGGCCAAAGGGCATGGCCTGGAACATGTGTTGTTCTCGAAGGCAAAACGTAGGAATTTCCTGCTTGACTTCTGCACAGAAACGCTAAAACGCTATGTAGTTTTATTGTTGCTTGAAAACAACATTTTATTTTTATTGCACAAACAGGGGAACCTGTTCTGTGATTTAACGAACATCTTTGTCCCATGAATCAGGGTCTCTTGGACTCTAGAGAGGATTGAATATGTGTGGCTTTCCTTTTCCCGTGGGTGGAAAAGCTCTGATCAGTGAAGATGTTTGCCCATTCTAATCCCAGAAAAACAGTAATCTGGGATGGGAACAAACTGCTTTTTTCCCGGTTTATGACAAAACCTAGTGATTTCAGATGAGACATCACCTTGTGTGTGCTTCTGCCTGGACCTTGCTATCCCTTAGGATCAACAAATCGTCCAGATAATTCAACACTCGGATGCCCTGGCTCCTCATAGGGGCCATTGTAGGAGCTTATTGTTGACGTAATCCTCCGGGGAAGAGGGGAGGACGTCTGACAACCTGAAGTCTGTACCCATATACTACGGTACCCATATCCCATTGCGATAGTGACACAGAACAGTTAGAGCAGTTTGAGACTTTATTGTCGTGTGTGAATGGCAATTTCTCTTTATTACACAAACATTTGAGTGTTCTTGTGTGTTTAAACGTTCTGGACCAGTTAATCTATGTTCCTTTAACACAGATACTGATGGTAAAAGTTTGGCCTTTTTTCTCCCTCTATGGGTGAAAATGCCTGTAATGGTGCAGGGGCAGTTCTGGATCATGCAAACCTCTGCTTTCTCTCCGCACCACGGGAGAAGTAATGGGTTGACCTGTGACTTCTGCACAGAAATGTTAAAACACTATGTGGTTTTATTGGTGCTTGAAAACAACATTGTTTTTATTGCGCAAACAGGGGAACACGTTTTGTGTTTTAACAAACATCTTTGTCCCATCCACCAGGGTCTCTTGGACTCTGGAGAGGTTTGAATATGTGTGGCTTTCCTTTTCCCGTGGGTGGAAAAGCCCTGATCAGTGAGGATGTTGGTCACCGGTGTCACTGTGCGACAACCGCTTCAGCCCTGCTTTTACCCAAAGCGATTGCTGATGCGCCCGACGGGCGGACAGAAAAGTCTGCCGTCCTGTGGGCCTCATCCAGCGGCTCTACCGTCTTTTCCCTTGTTGGTAGCCTCCTGCAGTTCCTGTAGCTTTTCTACCTAGTAAGCATGCAACATCGAGGTCGTGTTGCGCGTGTGGGCCGCAATGCACTGTGCGCGCTAGATCCTTTCCAGCTGCACTGCTGAAGACGACATGGTTTGCTGGGTAGGGCTTGGTGGCTGAAGTTCTGGATGTGAGACAGGCCCGTCCATTCCCTGCCCTCCCGGTCTAAAACTGGAAGAAGGGGGCGTGGACGCTCTGGGTGCCGACCCTGACCGTGTGAACCCAGTTAAAAAACTTGGGGACACCGGCATGTCGTACCTCACCGAGGTTGCTGTCTCGGGAGGAATAATTACCCGTCAACCTTGACTGTTGTTGTCCTGGTAAGGGTGCAGGTCTTGGCACCTTGAGAGACTCTGCTGTTCTGTGGTACAGGTCAAGCAGAGCTGGAGTGGAGCTGTCCGCTTCGACAAGCACCGTTGCAGCTTCTTGTGAAAAGTCCTTTGCTCCCTCCTCAACGCCTTGCTCTCTCGCTGGAGGCTTCGTTGGGGGTAGTAGTTAGCTTTTCTTCTGTTTGGAGGAGATTCCCTCTGCTTGCCCTTGTCCACTCCATCAGGGTTCCTCGAACTCTGACATAGTTAACGGCTGAGAGCCTTCCTTTAGCTCATGGGTGGATAATCTCTCAGCATCACGATGATCTTGTCGTGGACGTAGGGAAACTACCAGTTAGCGCAGCTAAACAGGTAAGCAGAAATTCCTCCTCCTGGACTGTGCTGGTCGGAGAGCTTCCTTGTTAGCAAAGGCTAATGTGGAGGTACTCGTGAGCAGAGGTGTCAAGTAACGAAGTATAAATACTTCGTTACTTTACTTAAGTACAAATTTTAGTTATCTATACTTTAGTAAAGTAATTATTTTTCAGCCTACTTTATACTTCTACTTCTTACATTTTCACGCAATTACTGGTACTTTCTACTCCTTACTTTTTAAAAATAGCCTCGTTACTTTTCTTTCATTTTGCCGTATTGAGGTAAGCTGAAAGTTTCGTTACATTTTAAGCAGGAATAATAGTGTCTGAAGCTGTCGGATCGAGGTTCTGACTCGGTCCATTAGCTCTGACGTGTTGCTAAATACGGGAAAAGTCCGTGTGGGCGACATTTATTGAGCTATTTTTACTGGGCGCAGCTTGGTATAACTGTTCGGATGTGAAACGATACGTTTACAGAATTTTTGGGGTGCATTTAAGCGTCTTATGAGTTGAAAAAGAATCTACATTTGTGATAAGGTGACGCTACGTTCATGGCGTCTGTTTATGTGCTGTGATCGATTCAAAGCGATCACGTGACACGCGGTGCTGGTCGTCAAATTTCAGTTTTGTTAGCACAATACTGACAGATTGTCTGACTTGTTCGTTCTATGCATGAAATATCGTCAGAAACTGTTTAACCGCGGTGTTTTGAGATATTTAAAGGGGTTTTAGAGCGTTTAGACTTCGGGAGAACACAAACGTCCGACTGCACGCACGTCCCTAAATGCAACACAAACGACACATCGACGTAGTGACGTCAGCCAGATAGAAAAAAAGGAAAAAGTCCGGTGCATTTAATATCTAAAAGTTCACAGAACCTTTTCTAAACATTTTAAACACATCGATTATTTTCTTAACAGAACGTTTGTTTAAGCGATTGTCACATCCAGGCTAAAACTCATCCCAAAAGTTGATTTTTCACCGTCTTCGTTTTCAAGCTAACGGAATTAGCGGTAGTCAACGCGGCCTTAAGAGTCAACAGCGCCTCTATAGCGGCCAGGAAGAGTAATTACAGTCACATTGTGACTCCATGAAACATATGGTAATGCTCAATAATACCCCTATATGGTTATTTTAATATATTTAAATTTGCATTTAAATGTGTCTATTTTCAATGGGCATATATGCAGTTAAGACAGGTAGCTTAGTGCACCCCTAGTTTTTCAACATTAACAATATAATATAATCTAGTCTAAAAAAATGATTTTTGTGGGGGAGATGGGGTTTTATACAATAGTACAGGTAGTCCCCGACTTACGAGCGCTCTGACCTACGAGGTTCCGGACTTACGAGCTGGCGAATTTTTGGAAAAAACGCAAAAAATACAGAGTTTTTCTGTGTTTTTTCACCACAGTTCGTTAGCTAAACATGTGGACACACGTTTCCGATCATTTTTATGCACTCGTAAGCAGTTTTTCGATGAAAAACGAGTGTTTGTAGTCGCGCTAGCAAAACCGTTCCAACTTACGAGCGAAATTCCGGACTTGCGAGACACGTGGCGGCCGTTCCGAATTACGAGATTTCCATGTTACGAGCAACTCGTTGTAATGGAACTCGCTCGTAAGTCGGGGACTACCTGTATATGTGGTGCGGCCTAAGCATTTGTCTTTGTTGTTGCTTTTTCTTACGCTACTTTTACTTTTATACTTTTAAGTAGTTTTGAAACCAGTACTTTTTTACTTTTACTTGAGTAAAAAGCTAGAGTTGATACTTCTACTTCTACAGAAGTATTTTTAAATCCCAGTATCTATACTTCTACTTGAGTAATGAATGTGAATACTTTTGACACCACTGCTCGTGAGCCAGTTAGCGGTGCTAAACGGGCCGCTGAGCAGCGCAGCAATCTGTAGACAAACTTAGTTAGCAGCTGTGGGTATGAATCCTTTCGTCGATTCGGCTACACAGGATAGCGAAACAGACAGAACATGAGAAGGTTAGTTAGCAAGCTAGACTAAGCAGTTTTCATATACCTCACAATGGAGTCCTTCACTGTCCGCTTGTAGCATCGCTAATCGTGTTAACAGCGCTAGACAAGCCCGACATCCTCCTCGCGCTGTCATGGGAACTCTCGGTTAGCCGAGCTAACTGTGGGGAGCTAGCCAGTTAGCAGTGGAGTTCTTCGATTTACACTTGCCTTTCTCAGGAGCCATCCTTGAGAAAAAAGCGTAGAGTGGAAGCCAGTTAGCAAAAGCTAACAGGGTTCCTCAGTAAATCCTCTCGCTTAGCTTTTCGTGGTGGCTAAACAGCTAGCTCCGTTAGCTTAACAGGTAGCGTGTGGCGCAGTTAGCGTTCCGCTAAACTTGGAGACGAAACAGCAGGAAAACGTTGAATCCTCTCGTTGCGCTGTTTGTGGTGGCTAACCCGTTAGCTCTGTTAGCTTAGCAGGTAACGTGTGGTGCAGTTAACGTTCTGCTAAACTTGGCAACGAAACAGCAGGAAAACGTTCAATAAAATGTCGAAGTCGACTGCACTAGGATAGCATCCCGCTAAACAAAGTGCTCGCAAGGAAGTCCGTGACATGGGCAAGGAGCGAGCTCACCTCCAGTCGAGCGATCCAGTCACACGGAGTCCTGCGAAGTTCAGGTGTGAAGCGAGGTGAAGGGCAAAAGAGGACGTACGTGGGTAGTCAGCGCCTCTTATACCAGGGGGGCGGGCTCCTGGTGACGCTGATGTCCACTTGTATTACTTCAGGTGAATCACGCGGAGGCGCAATTCCCATAGTCATATGTTGCACCGCAGTAAACCTGACTGATAAGGGAACTACTTTTTAAATCCAACCGAGTTGACTATTGCGTTCATTTATTAAGGAAAAGTTCGGCTAAGACACATCTTTGCTATAATTTTCAGCAAACAAATACTGTACTGCAATTGTTTTTACCGTGTTAATCTTGTTAAAGTCGTTCCTTGTGGCAGCCATTTGCATCAGAGCTAACCACGGTCCACATTTCGGGTTGTCACCGCTGACGTGTAACATACGCTACGCGTCAGTGGTGACGCATAATAGATGCGACTTAAATAGAGCTGCCACATGTTTACGGATTTTTCCAATTTATTGCCAATATTTGGACAAAGCGACTTATAGAGAGGTGAGACTTATAAAGTGGAAAATACGGTAGATATGCTCAAATTGTAAAGGAGTGTCTAGGATTAGTATATGGGTTTGAGAAATTTCACAGCTACATCTATAGCCTACCAACATTAGTGGCAGAGGCATACCACAAACCATTAATGGCCATCATCAGAACAAACCTCAGTGAGATTACCATGCATCCAGAGATTGATGACGCTTCAGTGCTATGACTTCAGTCTGATCTATACACTAGGTATACACATTGTGCTTGCTGAAGCTCTTTTCTTAGCCACAACACACACTAACTGTGTTTCCATCTATTTTCATTTCGAATTTTGAGCGAATTCTTGAAATTTCGCAATAATGTAAATAAAAATTAACGCGAATCAGAAGTGTTTCCATCAACTGGCTGAAAGCGCATCTACCAGGCCACGCACAGCGTCATTACTTCAGACGTCAGCGTTACGCATGTCTACAGTAAACAGGAAGAAGAAGAAGAAAACAGGAACCGAACCACACATCTCGGTAAAATGGAGAGAATATTTCAGGAATGTGTTGCTATCGGGCAAGTTGTATTTATTCTGTCATGCCAACTATTTTTAGCGATGCTACATGTTGTCCGGAGACGAAGAGAAAGACATGTAATCTTTGTGATGGAACACCAGGCAGTGCGCACGATGCAGCCGTTTTCGCCACGTCCAACCTGTGCAGGTATGATTCCCATTAACCATTCTGCTAATTTTTAATAGCCTTTATATGAAATGAGTGCTTGTAATATGCACTTTTGGTTTTGGAGCAGCAAATAGCAATTTGTACCTCGCTCACGACTATTAACTTTGACTTCAAAATACAAAGTAATATTTTCAGGCGATAGATCCGTTTGTTTCACTCACAAGTCAAATTATTTAATGTATAAATAACAATAAATATGAAGTAGTACAATAAATAAACAGCAACAAAACATGATGTATCTTCTGGCATCACCTACATGGACATTACACAACAAATTGACTGAGGAGTCCAAATACAAAATTTTATCATCTGGTGTTATGGCAGGCCCACTTAGGGTAACAAAAAAGTGTTTCATACAAAATATTAACACCATGTGTAATACAGTGTTTAATTCCTCTTTTTGTATTGATGTTTTTGTGGTTTAATAATTGAAAAATTACAAATACAGTTGTGGTTCTTGAAAAGTTAGAGAAAAAAAAACAAGAACAGATACATAAATGCAGACACTAATAAATAACATCCATTACAATGTATTTCACCAAAGTTACATGTTTTAACATTAATGCATTTATTCAAGTAAGACTTGTGACAGTTAAATTGATTTTATTCAGCTGGACTTGTGGTGCAAAACATGTCCTTGTATGTCAAACATTGCAGATCCTTGCTGTTTTATGCTAGCCTGGTAATGTCGGCCTAATGTTACTGTACTTCCCAGATTTCCTGAGAGACACCCTAAAGCTATGTGTGTGAAGGAGAAGCAGCGGCTACCACCTGGACTGCTAGAGGCACCTGAGAATCATGGACCAATGCTACCTCGTCAGCATAATGATGATGTACCCGACGGAGAGTCCCAGTGTATCAGGGAAGCTCTAGTCCGTCACGTGGCACTCCAACGTCTCCCTGCTGTTCCGTAAAGCCTGTTGAACATTGTTTCTATCCTGGTATTACAACAACTTGTCATTCAAACAAATTTCTACATAAGAATATACATAATTGTTTATGTATTTCAAGACATCCACAGAGGAAAAGGAAGTGGATGCTTGTGTGAAATGTTTATTGTCTATATATCAATCTTTAAAAAACGTGTTCTAACAGTATTTACAACTTTGATCTACTACCCAGAGAATTTGAAGTTTGATTGCTTTGTACTTTTAGAATGTTCTGTTGAAGTGCTATTATTTTACTGCTAAAAGCCGCTTTAAGTTTATTACAGTTATTGCAGTTATTACAGTATTACAGTTAGAAAAATTAAGTAGAATTATTCATTTTGTGATGTAGTTTGTGTATTACAGTTAGAAAAATTAAATAGAATTATTCATTTTTGTGATGTAGTTTGTGTATTACAGTTAGAAAAATTAAGTTGAATTATTCATTTTCTTATGTAGTTTGTGTATTACAGTTAGAATGATGTAGTTTGTGTATTACAGTTAGAAAATTAAGTAGAATTATTCATTTTGTGATGTAGTTTGTGTATTACAGCTAGATAAATTAAGTAGAATTATTCATTTTGTGATGTAGTTTGTGTATTACAGTTAGTAAAATTAAGTAGAATTATTCATTTTGTGATGTAGCTTGAAGGTTAACATTGGTTGAACAAACAGTGAAATAAGGGGCAGATATAATAAGATTTCATCTTCTTTCTGCTCCTTTCATTTTATCCTACTTGTATTCTTGTATCTGATGAAACTGTCTTGTATTGTTCTTTAAAAATGAATGAATAAACATCAAATCAAATCAAAGTTTTACTGAAGGTCTTCGCTTAGTTGTGACAATATCCAAAGATTGCTGAAACCGAAATGTTTTTTGCTTAATAAAACCTTTACTCCAAAGAATTTCTAAAAAGTAAATTCAATTATAATTCAGATGTTTAGATGGGTATAGTTTACATCAACAATATCAAACTTAGATACATCATTTCAGCTGGAATACAGAAAAGCAATGCAAAATGCAACACAACAAATTACGGTTATTAAAAAAGCGAAAACATTTTGAAGATACAAAACGATAAACTTTGTGGCCAATGAAATTATATTCAACATGTAAGACAGTTCTGCATCTCAGACATACAGTAAAGTCAAACAGCATTCCGGCCAAAAAAGTTAGCACTGTAGCATGCTACCAAAAAAAGATAAATACACAAAAGGATAATAAAGCAGCAAAAACAAACTACCATCATTTTCAAGAACATTGCACTCAACGTGTACAAAGAACAGAGAAGTTTATGAAGTATGTCAAACTTAAAGCAGCTTATATTGGCTTTAAAAAAAAGTAAAATATGGTAGTATGCCTTCACACAAATGAAAACAACAAATAAAGTAACAATACGATGTTGCTGGGAAACTCAATATATGTCTAACCCAGAAGTGTCAATATTCAGCTAAAAAAATGTGGCAGTTGTGCACAAGGACACTGCAATCAACATGTAAACAGCACCAAAACAAGTAAGGCCACCTTAAGAAGCCTGATTTTTCAAAAAAACTAACATCAAAACAAGAAATAAAAACAAAAGGATTGCAGTACGCCTCCACAGCCATGTAAACAAAACCAAAACAGTTGTGACTGCATTGCAGCTGAGGTAAAATATTTCAAAGCTAAAAATAAAAACTTGTGTCTCCCAAGTACGGACACTTCAAAAGCAGCATAGTGATTACAAAAATCAAAGGAAAAATATCAAACAAAATAAAATGATTGCAGTAGGTCACAACAAAACTATACCTATACGACATTCCTGCAAATCGAGTGCTGCTTTATAACGCTTTAAAATGGAGGTCTTTGGTACTTCCATCTGTATAATTATGCAAAAGGCCTAATTAACTAGAAATACAAAATATTGGCACATAAAGGTGGCGAAAGTTTGCAGCTGAACTGCGGTCTTATGAAAAGCTTAACTGAAAAACAAGTAGCACTAAAGGCAAAAAAGGAGATTTTCATTGAATCTATTGTTTACAAATTAAGAAATGAACTGTACGACATGCCGGAAGCATTTGTGTCAGCTGAGGTATTAGGATGCTGGTTGAACGGGGCAGACTGCTGTTGACCTTGGGAGGAAGACCACTGTTGGTTGTTGAAACGTTGACCTCCTGTTGCAGCTGACCTCTGTGGCTGAGGCATGTCAGAAAATTGTCGGCCTCTGAGTCCGCGTAGTCAGGTCTAGTTGGTGACTCTGTTGTGTTTGAAATGACAAAGTTATTAGCATGTTTGCAGTTTATTACTACACAACGTACCAGAATTGTGTATGTCCTGATGTTCACACATCAAAAGTATTCTCTGCCTGCAGTCCCACCCCAAACACATCAAACTAATGAAGAAAGTATCAAAACAAATGAATTGACATCATACACAGATGAACAAATTCAATCAACAGAATTAACTCAATTTGTACCTCAATTAATTTTATGTAATGCAATTATGATCAACTTCCGTTTTGATCTGTTTTTATTTAAGCAAAATACAAAAAAGCTTGTTATTACAGATGACTGAAAGTTTAAGAGATGTGTGAACGCATTAATGCATTTATTGTGTATTATGTCCAGGAAGGGTTTCTGGAAACATCAACAACACATCAATTGTCTTCTTAAAAAGAAACCAAGTCTGTAGTTGTGCAGCACAATCTGGTCAAAAGTGCTAAGCTACATTCGTAATTATATGAAAGAAGCAAAGGAGGCTGCATACAAGTGACCTTCATCCTACAAAAGCAGAATATTCACATTGTGCGTAATGTCCACAGTAGTGAAGTTAAAAATTCTCAGTCACACAACAACATAACAGGGGTGGGGGGGGAAGTGTACAATCAAAGTCAAACCACCTTATTTTTGAAAATCGGACGTGTTTGACTTTTGCAAACGGTATGATTTCATGTTAATAAAACTATTGCATTCCCAGTTTGATGAGTGTACTGTTCTTGTTCATATGCTTCTGTAGTGTGTTTCTTTGATGTTATTTAAGTTATATTAGGTTATGTGTATTTGTAAAACTTGACACTTTGACTAACATTTTTATACAAATGTGTAGTTGTCAGGACCTAGTCATTTAAGTTGAACATTGGTATATGCCCACTGTATAGTGACATTTGCATTTTGTGCTTGTTTAAAAGTTATGCAAGTTTAAATGTTATCTGAGTTTAAATGTTATACTGTACCTTCCAATTCCTCGCTGCCTTGATCATCGTTTCCCACAGTGGACCCATCGTCGCCTTCCTCATCCAAAGGCTCCACATCACCTAACAATGAAAAACATAGCAAAATTGCATTAAACTTTTCACTTGTGATAACGTATTTACAACCGTTCTTACACAAACAAGGGTATAATGCAACAATTCAAAACCAAACTGTCTTTGTAGTTTCAAGTGCTAGTAACTAGACAAATTAACTCATAAGTTAACGCAGAACACGAGTTATTTCATATTTAGGAACTTAAAAGGTTAAAATAGCAGATGTGCTCAAATGAAAGAATACAATTTCTCCAATTTTGTAAGTGAGAGTATCTGCCAGTAGAACTAGGATTTATGAACATACAACATTTGTATAGTTAAATAAACTATACATATTTGATTTGATTTATTTAATCATTAATTTTACAATAAAATACACAACAATATACACATAAAAGAAGAAAATAAAACAAATATAAAATGAAAGGCAGAATATTGAAGAAAAAAATTCTTATTTTATCTGCCCCTTATCTACCTAACAATCAATTCACACAACCAAATTCTTCAATTTCCAAGCGAGTGAAGACTACAGATAATTTCACTAGAAACATGACAACATTAATTGGGGAGACAGTAGTGTTGTAGCATTCATGTTAGCATGTTAGCATTCATGTTAGCATGGTAAGGCCTGTATAAATAGTACCTGAGCTGTTGATAACAGAGGACAAAGATGCAACGATGGGCCTCTGGCCAAGAATGTCCTCCATTTCTGCAAAATAGCGGAACTTTGACTTGTACTTGCCACCAGCACCACTACGAGACATGTCTCGTTTCTCTCCCATGTACCGCTGTTTCAGACTCTTCCACTTACTACGTAAAATTGTCCAGGGCTTCTCAAACCCTATGGCGAGCATTTGCGTTGCTGTTTTCCATCCAAAATAGCTGTAATGTTTTTTTCACGGACGAGACTGATAAATGCTTTGGTTTCTTCATCAGTCCATACACATCTGTTGTTTCCAGCCATATTGCCGCACGTTATGGTACATCCGGGGAGACAGCGGAAACAGCGAATCAGTCACATGACGTGAATGTTCGCTACGTCAGAATTGAGTCGGCAAATGTGTTTCCATCTCTCGTTTTGCGCTTTTTTTCAGCTCTGTTTCGAACACCCCAAAAACCACCTCAAGCGAGCGTATCAACTTTGGGGCGAATTAGAAGAAGTTAAATCGCATTTTGCCGTTTCCATTTACCTTTTCTGATGCGATACTTCAAAATGCGCATCTAGAAACCCTGATGGAAACACGGCTATTGAGAGCTCCACAGAGACTGATGTGACTGGTAACTGAAACACTACCAGTGTCTGATGTGAAATCTCTGCATATTGCCATAACAACTGAGAAAGGTGCAGGTCTACAGAGTCATTAAAAATCTGAATCATGGTTGGCCTAGAGGTGACTGTTGACAATACTATGATATAAGAGCAAAGCTAAGTTTTATCAATGGACTTTTACTCAAAGAGAACATGATTGTCATTCCTCAGTCAATAAGACCAGAGTGTTGAGAATGCTTCATGAGTGACATCTTGGCATGGGAAAAAAAGAGAACGAGCAAGAGCAGCAGTTTATTGGCCAGGAATAAATGCAGATATTAACAGGATGGTCTCAAGCTATCAAACCTGTTTGAGATACTAAGCAAAGAAGCGAAAAGAGCCAACAGCAATAATAGATTTACCAGCTGAACCTTGGCAGAAAGTTGGGACAGACATGTTGCACCTGGATAGAAAAAAAATCTGCTGGTGGTTGACTACCGGTAACTTTCAAATTATCCAAAGATGGTGCTGCTTCCTAGCATGTCTGCTACTTGTATCAGACGCATAAAATCAATATTTGCTTAACAAGGAATTTCTCATGTTGTCTGCAGTGACAATGGACCCGTTATAGTTACAAATTGATCCAGAGTTTTGCAAAAGAGTATGATTTATTTGACTTCAAGTATTTTGCATTACCAGTGAAATAGAAAAGCTGAGAAGGGAGTTCACATTGTCAAGTAGTTACTCAAGAAGGCTCAAGACTGCAGATTTGACGCATATCTAGCTTTACGGAGTTACCGAGACCCACCACTGGGACGTGGTAAATCTCATGCAGAGCTTCTGATGGGATGTAGGCTACATTCCACCCTTCCTTATGGCTCAACAGAAAAGGGACAAAGAGGTGAGACAGAAGCTGAAACATCTACATATAGACAAAAAGCTAACTAAGACAAATCTTCAAGGAGTTCAGCTCCTCTAACGAGGCATGACACTGTGAGAGTGAAATATTCCAATGTCTGGAGTATAAAAGCTATAATGATGGAGGAGGTTCTCCGAGATCCTGCACTGTGAAAACGGAAAATTGACAGACACTGAAAAGGAATCAGTCTGATGAAAACACAAGAGAGATTGCAACAACATGAATATGATGATCGTGCTATCATCACCTCAGCTGATCCACCACCAGCTGAGCCAGAAAGTAGTAAATCAGCTGAACAGGCTAATACATTGCCTGCTGTGAAGATCAACACATTGGCTACTGTAAGAGCATGTGATAGACTCAACTTTTAAAATCAAGAATAAAAAGGGCGCAATTTCAAAATTAATAAAAGAAGCTCTTTAAAATGTTATAAAATATAATGTAAATAGTTTGATACTGCTACTTCTAAAGAGGGGGTGGGGGAGGTGATACGAGTGTGAAGAGTATGGAGTACCGGTAGTTGTATGTTAGCAGGTATAGGACTGAAATTCGGAAGTCCCTCGTTACTTCACAGTTCAACTTTCGCAGACTCGCTCTGTCGTGGTTTGTGGACGTACAGTCCATAATATTGTACCAAAAAATTGTACAAGACGCACAATTGTGGACTGTACAGTAATATCACTGTACTTGTGGTTGTGAAAGAGTGAATGACAAAAAAAATTATTGATTCCGACAGGCATTGCCATTTTGTAGTTTTCTCTCATTCAGCCTCCACTGTACTGTAACTGCCACTCATAAGGACTTCATTTCCCTCAAATCAATGCTGTGCTGTAACTGTCATGCCTCAGGCCATTGTTTTCTGCTGAACACTATTTTTGCAAAGTGAAGACATGACTGCTGAACCAGCCTTTCAAATGTAAAATTTAATTCATGTTACATGGAAAAGTTTTTTTTTTTTTTAAGAAAATTCAACTTTACAAACAAAAGATTCAAAAGAAAATGTAAATCATGTCAGGACATATTTCTTTAAGAAACAGAGCATTGAGCTATGTGACCCAACGCTGATTGGATCAGTAACATTAATCGTGTTAGTGTTTCTAAAAGGGCCCTGTAATGGACTGGAGACCTGTCCAGGATGTTCCCCGACTCTCGCACAGTGACTGCTGGACATGGGCACCAGTGACCCCTGCGATCCAAAAAGGAAAAAGCGGGTAAAGATAATGGATGGATGGATGGATGGATGGATGGATGGATGGGCAGATTATATTTTTAAAAGTTCAGTGCATTCAAAAGTTTCTGGCAGCAAACCAAAATGACAAATGCTTTTTAACCTAAATGCTTAGTAACCCGGGCACTGATTGGCTCAGCTCTGTTCGCAGCTCGTCAGCTGTTTAACCTGGCCGCTGATTGGCTGTAGCAGACGGTCACTGTTACACTAGTAACAGGGTGTTTGTTTGCCTCTGCTATTTTTCAACTGGACGGCTTCCAAACGTTCTGTGTTTTCAAAAGTTCCTGGTGGCGAACCAAAACGCCAGTGGAAGATGCTGACAATTGAAGAGAAAAGAGTAACTTCTGGACGAACTTTAAGATGATCGTACCTAGGCAGAAGTTGCCAGCCACCTACGGCATGTTTGTTAAGATGGAAGCTGCATTGAGTGTTGGGATTAATGATTACAGGAAAAAAAAACATCACTTTGGATATGCTGGTGAAAATTCTCAGTCGTCCAGGACATGATAAAATCAGAAACAAGCGCTCAATACAAAAAACAACTGGACTTTATTTGTTGCAGAAAACGTTTCACCCTTCATCCGAAGGGCTTTTTCAATTCAAAAGAGCAGCTTTGAGACAGAAGTTTTATACAGCCTGACATGGCACGCACCAACATGGAATTTGGAAGCTGAACTAACGCCCACACATACCGGAGATAACATATCCATTCTATGTAAATTGACGCAACAACACATCACAGCTTAACAGTAGCTTTGGATACCAACACCAAAGGTGAAACAGCTTTACTGTATGATCATCTTGCAGCAAGCAGCACAGAGGAAGAGACATGGTGATGTAATGAGGAGTGGGGAGTGGGAGGGGGACGAACCCGAAGCTGGACCTTTTGACCACCTGGTTCAACCACCGAACCACTGCATTTAGTGCCAGCAAGAGATAGTTCGACAATTTTTTTAAAACAATTTTGATTCTTTTTGTAAATTCTCTGCTATGAGAGGCTGCGTCCACTGACAGCAGGAGCAGAGGAGTTTATTAACATGCTGTTGAAAGATCTGATCAGCAAGCCAGGGGTCTACAGGTCTGACCAAGTTATTAACATGGACAAAACGGGCCTGTTATGGAAAAGGATGTGTTGGAAGTTTAATCTTGCTGGAGGCCTGGTCTGATCTACTCTGACTCATAGCCTGGTTCAGAACAGATCACACTGTCTCAGCTGCTCACAGTGAGCGATCCCAGGGTCAACACCTGATAAGGAGTCATTTTTGTTTGCTTGCTTTCCAACGCTTCGATAGATTTGCACATCACCCCATTCAAAAAAGGTGTTCAATACAGAAACAACTGGACTTTATTTGTAACAGAAGACGTTTCGCCCTTCATCCAAAGAGCTTTCTCAATTCAAGGAGCAGACTGTGTGAGAGTACGGTTATAAAGGCTGAGATGACACACACATACCTATGTAAATTGAAGGCTGAGATGACACACACACACATACCTACAGTATGTAAATTGAAGGCTGAGATGATACACACAACTACCTGAGATAACACACACACATCCTATCACAAATCACACCTCACACCTTAACATAGGGGTTTCTTAAGGTCTTTGTTAAACTAATTCACAGACGAGGCTCCTCTGTTCCCATCGAGTGTGAAAATCGTCTGGGAATCAGTCCTAAAGCTGCATTATACGTTTTAGAAAGTCTGGATCTGAGACCTCCTCCTCTATTAAGAGAAGGTCTTTCTCAACATAAACAGCTTCCTTCACCATCCTCTCAAACCACCTGTGCTCTCGGTCCAAAATGTGCACATTGGGCGACCGTGGTGTAGTGGTAATGGCAGTCGACCCCTGATCGGAAGGTTGGAGGTTCGAATCCCGCATCCGCCCACCATGTGTTGTGTGTCCCTGGGCAAGACACTTAACCCCGAGTTGCTCCCGGTAGGTCTGGATGGCGCCTTGCAAGGCAGGCTACCACTACCGGTGTATGAATGTCTGAATGAATGGGTGGATGGCTGGTATTGTAAAGCGCTTTGGGGCTCCTCACAGGGGGCTGGAAAGCGCTATATAAATAAGCTCCATTTACCATTTCCATTTACCATTCTGGTCCTCAAATGAGTGACCTTTGTCCGTGAGGTGGAGGTGAACAGCTGAGTTTTGTCCAGAGGAGGTGGCTCTCCTGTGTTGGGACATTCGTCTGTGAATGGGCTGCTTAGATTCCCTAATGTAGAGGTCTGGACAGTCCTTGTTGCACTGGACTACGTGCACCACACCACTCTGTTTGTGTGTAGGTGTTTTGTCTTTAGAGTGGACCAGCCTCTGTCTGAGAGTCCTGCTGGGTTTGAAATGTACAGTACAGTACTGGGATGTTGTGTTTGTTGAAAATCCTTCTGAAATTCTCTGATACTCCAGCCACATAAGGGATGACAATGTTTTTTCGTCTGTTCTCCTTTTTCTGTTTATTAGTGTGTTTTGTAGATTTCCTCACTGACTTGACAAAGGCCCAGTTAGGATATCCCCATGTTTGGAGAGATTTTTCAATGTGTTTCTGTTCCTTTTCCTTCCCTTCCGTCTTCGTGGGGATGTGTTCGACCCGATGCTGTAAAGTTCTGATGACAGAAAGTTTGTGTTCCAGTGGATGGTGAGAGTCAAACTGTTTTACAAGAATGGAGCAGAAGATACTGGTTTGTTACAACTAAAGTCCAGTTGTTTCTGTACTGAACGTCTTTTTTTTTAAATTTATCATGTCCTGGATGACTGAGAACCTTCACCAGTACATCACCCCATTATTCATCATCAGAAACAGATAAGACCAATGACGTCACAGATAGTCACCCCAATGATATACACTCTGATAGGCTGTGCCCACCCCGAATGTGGAGGCGGAGCCAAGGTCCAACATAAGCTGGGGTGTTCTGGTGCATGGGGCCTCAGCTTCCACTTCCAGGTTAAGACAAGTCGGACTGATGCCTCAGCGCAGAGCTTGTAACTTTTCCTGCCTTATCGACATTAAAAGGTAAATAGAATTGACCTCTCCTGATTTCATTGAGTTTGTGTGAGTTTTCTCTCCACCTGGGAACAAAAGAAGCGGAAGGGTGCCGTGGGCAGATGTCTGACAAAATGGTGCCAGAACCTGGTTCTCAGGCCCGAACAGGAGACAGACACTCAATTTATTTAATATTCTTTGCGACAAAAGACTGGTCCAGGCAGTCTAAAAGGGCTGTAAAAATCTAGCAGAAGACCTTTAATAATTTCTACATGTCTCTGAAGATGTCTACTGGCTGCCGAAAATCAGTCCTGAGTATGCTGTTTAAGTAAGCTAAAAAAAGCAGTAAAAACTTAAGTATTTTACGGTGACAGTGTAATATAAATAAAAGTAAAAGAGATCGTGTAAAAAGAATGGGCCTCATGCAAGAACCGTTCGTACGCACAGATTTGTTCTTAAACTGTGCGTACGAGTGATTTAGGATCATTTGTGGCATTCAACAATGTTTTCGCATCCTAAGATTTTTTTCAGATACGAACAAAATTTACCTGTGGTCCAGACCTGTCGTATATTTACGAGCAGCCAGTCTGCTGTTATCCAGATGGAGTTTCTTCACTAATAACTTTATATTTCATTAGTTTGAAGATATTTTGAGTTGAAAATGAATCACAATCTATAATTATGTTGAAAAGAGGCTGTTCTGTTTGAATTAGAATTATAATATTAAATGCGACCCGACCCCGGATAAGCGGAAGAAAATGGATGGATGGATGGATAAATGCAACGACACAAATTGGTTAAATTAAAATAAAGCAGCTAAGATGGTGTAGTGGCAGGGCTTTTGACTTGGGACCCGAAGGACGCGGGTTCGCGCCCCAGCCCCGGCCACTACACACCTTGGGGTGTCTATGAGTGCACATCTAATTCTCCAGCTCCCCGAGCGCGACTACGCTGCTCGCTGCACCACCTGGTGGTGGTTGGGTTAAAGGCAGAAGACCAATTTCGTCTGTCAAGTATGGGAAACATACACAGATGACAAATGTGACAAATTATTATTAATTATTATTATTAATAATTTTGTTGTATAGCACTACAATATTAATATGAAGTTAATTGAAGTCTCGAGACATTTTAAAATGCTTTTGTTCAAAAACACATCCGACACTTGCATGTGGGGTGGGGTAGCGGTGTGCGACAGCTCTTCTGAGTGAAACTATAATGTAACACAGTTGTTTACACTAAAATTAAAAATATTTGACCAAAGAAAAACCAGAGCAGGGCTGGAGAGATAAATACGATTTTTATTTCTGTGACTGTACAACCCACGGGAGACATGACATTACAGCACATTTCATTCATGATCGGCTTTAGAGCAGAGTCACAGCTGACGCTGCTAAAAATTACAGATTTATAATATTATAATATTAACTGCAACGACACAAATTGGTTAAATTAAAATAAAGCGGCTTCACACCCACCGCCGCGGCCCGGACGGGTCGCGGACGAGTACGCGGGTACTCGGGGGCCGCGGCGGGTCACGGCCGAGCAGGACCGCCACGCCGCTGGGTACAAAGTTCCGTGGGCCGGCCGCGTGCCGAGGATCGCCGAGCGCCCCACGTCGACCCCCGTGCGCCTCCCGCACGTCGCGCCCGGGCCCACCCCCCGTGCCCCGGGGATGGTCCGTGCGCGCCGCACGTTTGAGTGGGTCCTCGGCTTTAAAGCAGATTCACAGCTGACGCTGCTAAAAATTACAGATTTATTTATTTAGTTAGTTAGTTATTTACTCTGAGAGCAGAACTTCAATCTCCGCACCAGTAAAGTTCTTCTTTATACTTCTCGCTGTCATCTTTATGAATGGACACTTCCTGCTCTCTGAGGCAGGAAACGTAGCCTTATATGGTGTTTTGAGGGGTGGGAATTATGTAAATGACCTCTCCGCGTGCACGAGCAGGTGGATAGAACAGGTGCAATTCATCATACGTACGCAGCTCATTTACACACTTTTCCTGAGGATAGAAGAGTTTGTTGAATCTGACGTGGCATGTTCGTACGAACGCTTCGTTCGAACAAAAGTAAGAGAAATTTAGGATAAAAATACGAACATGTTCTTGCATGAGGCCCAATAAGAGTAAATAGATGTGGCATTTTCCAAGCTGGCTCTGTGCACAGGGGAGCAACAGAAACGTCTCAGGGTTTGAATATACAGGTAACCCGACCTACGGCACCCGCGACCTACGGCAACCCGGACCTACGAACGTATCATATTTAATAATTTAATAAAAATATGAAATTTAAATTAAAAAAAATATTTTTTGTGTGTGTGTTTAAATGTTATTAATTTCATGTGTACAGCACTTTGTTGCAGCTGTGGTTGTTTTAAAGGCTTTATAAATAATATTTTTAATAAAAATGATAAGTTTTTATCATAATTGCGCAACTTCCGGCCGTTCCAGGAAATGCCCCGGCAGCCATTTTAGGTAGGTCTGTTGTCCCGGCAGCTGGCTGTGAGGACTGTGTTTGTTCCAGGATTGCCTCATATGGATAAATTACTAGCTGGAATCGCTCTGTGAACTCTGTGGACGTCTCAGCCTGGAGCAGCAGCCGCGGATCGATCGCCGATCGCTCAGTCATCGCGCCGCACCGCCGCGCGAACACCAGCTCATGGCCTGGCTAACATGCAGCTAGCAGAAGCTAACACAGGCCTCGAGCAGCTGCCGTGGTTCGCTCGCCGAGCCGCCGCGCTGCTCGGCCCGACAACATCAACGCATGGCAACCTAAGATGTCGGCTTTGACCATCTCAAAGTAAGAAATTATATTTTTATTTATTCTGTATTAATTAATTATTTTATTCTGTAATAATTTTACAGTATTGAATGTGCTATGCTGAATAGCAATGTTTAACATTACTGCACACTACTGTACATGCTGTACAGTTACTGTGTGTGTTTATGGATGAATGTGTGGTGTAATGTGTTAGATAAGTGTTTGTAAATAAAGTTCTGTGCATGTTTATGGCCCAGTATGTCCGCTTGTTCAGTCTCATGCCGATAAATGTGTGTGCGGCGCTCCGTTAGCGTTATTTCCGCGACGTACGAACGAAATCAGGACCTACGAACAAGACGTTATTTTCACCCCCGAGCTACGGCAGAATCGAGCTGCGAACGGTCCTTAGGTCCGGAACTCGTTCGTAGGTCGGGGGCTAGCTGTAATATATATATGAATGTTACATGGGTGATATATGAATATAGAATATAAACTACTTAGTAAATGTGTCAGGTCTTTTAGATGTATTTTAGTTGCAGATGATATAACTTTTTTGTCTGTGTAAAGATATAGAACAAATGCTGAAAATGACACAAACAGAATTTGTGAAATTTTGACAATAAAGTTGACTTTGATCTTTATAAATTATCATTCAATCTAGATAAAACATATTATATGATATTCAGTAACAGTAAAAGAAAGGTTGATGCTCCATTTATGGTAGATGGAATTGAGATTCTTAGAGTTAATGAGGTGAAATTATTGGGTGATATTATTGATGAAAAATTGACATGGAAATCTCATATAAATAACTTAAGAACAAAAATAGCCAAATAAATAGCAATTCTTTACAAAGTGAAGGAATTATTCAATGAAAAGGCATTATTTATGTTGTATAATGCGTGAATTGTTCCTCATTTAATTTACTGTATTGAAGTCTGGGGTAAAGCATGTAAAACAATTACAAATCCACTTTTTACTTTGTATTTTGCAAAAAAAGAGCTGTATGAATTATCACCAGAAAATTATAGACATCCATCAAATGTATTGTTTTGTCAGTTGCAGATACTGAAATTCTATGATTTGGTCAATTATAACATTTCCCAGATTATGTATTGTCAAGTCTTTTCTCCAACCAGTGCTGATCTGACTTGAAAGATCCAGGAAGAAGGTAGACGTAGGCTCAACTCACTTCACCAACTTTATCAATTTCTCTCACAGATGGTTCTACAGCAATAGCAGCAGAATCAGTAGAATGAATAGGTTGAAAACCTTGGAGAAAATACAGATCAACAGCTTAGCTTCCAATGTTCTCAATCACTTAAACCATATAAATCCATATAAAAGTCATGTTTTAACTTGTGTAAATATTCTGACAAACTAGGGAGTAACCATTTTAAAGCATTTAACCATTTATTACATTTATTTATTATTCTGAATATGTCTTGATAATTCTTCTAAATTTTCTAATAAATGTTACTGTAATACTTTGTTTTCATTTCTTATCTTAATTGTATCTTACCTAATTACATCAAATAAATAATTACAAACAATTATTTTTAGCCAACAAAAAATGCATTTTCCTCAAAACTAATCACTAGGATTTGTATGCAAGTAATTTAAGGATCAAAGAAACTAAAGTAATATTTGACTTGCATGATTCATTTCTAAGCTTACAAAATACTAATTGCTTTAATCAAATTCACAATATAGAAAGACTAAATGTGTAATATAAACTAAATGTATGATATAAATTAATGAGTCTCAAAACAGCATTTGGTCAACTCAACTCAAAACTCACAGAGACTTACAATGGAACTAAACAAACACAGAGGGCCTTCTAAAATCACAGAGGGCCTAAATCACCTCAAACTACTGTGTTGTTTACCATAAGTTTGCTTCTAGACTCAAAAACTGACAGGTGCTACTCACCGGTGCGTGTCTACCTTCCTTCATGCACTGATTGTCACAAAGAACCACACACCTGCATTAAGAAGCTAATCAGAATCACAACAGCTACAGCATAGTTTAGGCTAGAGCTCCCCTCTGTCTGAACTATGTAGTCTAACAGAAACTAAAGCTTGAAAGAAAAATTAGTTAAAATGAGATGCAATTCAAAAGTCAAAACTGTCATTTGACACAACACCTCCCACTTGAGCTCCTGGTGAAAACCCAAGGAGGTCACACAACTTTCCCAAGGTCTTGTAGTTGTTGCTCTTCCTCCACAGACAAATAGTCCATTGGTGTCACGGTACACAACCAGTCTGTTGAGAGTTGTCTCTGGGAATGTTTTGTCTTCCTGAGCTGCAAAGAATAGACTTGTGAGGGCATTTTGGCACTCAGTTACAGTTAGTACAGGAATGTTCACTTTCTCAGGTATTTCTTTTCCTTTACCAGCAGGTAGGGAGCAGGTAGGTTTTTTTGTTTTTTTCCCCTCCACTTCTCCATCCAAGTTTTAACAGCTCGGTAGATCCATGCAACCATGTCAACAAGCTTTTGTAGTGTGCTGTATCCTTCTACAGTGACCAGTTTGTTGACCCAGCCAGCTCTCTGATTTCCTCCAGCTGGATCTTGGACTTGATCTTGCTGGGTTGTTTGTGGAGGCTGCCGAGTTTTGTTCTGTTTAGTCTGGCTTCTTGTGATGTCGGCTGTGAAAGCTTTTCTTTGGAGTTTATTCACATTTTCTCTAGCTTGAGCGGCAACTTCTCCAGATGACTTTATGGACCATTCCTCCACTGGTGATTTGAGAAAATTTGGACCATTTTGCCAAACAGAACCTTCATCCAGCTCTGCAGCTGTGCTTCCTCTTGTTATGTCAGCAATGTTTAACTCACCAGGAACCCACCACCAATCTTTGACTAGTGCAATCTTCTGGATTTCACCAATACGGTTAGCATAGAATGTTTGATATCCGTAGCTCTCTCTCTGAATAGCTCCAAGTACTGTTTGGCTGTCAACTAAATGAAACCAGCGCTCCACTTGCATTCTTGACTGTCGTTCAAAGTACTTCCGGAGTCGAGCTGCAAAAACTGCTCCACAGATTTCAGCTTTTACAGCTTCTCCTTTTTGGTCAAGTGGAGTTAGTTTGGCCTTTGCTTCCACAAAGCGGACCTCAGCTCCATGTGCTGTGTTCCATCTGAGGTACATGACAGCTCCATAAGTCTTGTCACTCCCATCTGAGAAGGTGACTGCAACAGGTTGACCTTTCCAGTCAGTTGGTGTCAGACTTCTGGGGAATTTAATCTGGCTTAGGTTGGCATATTCTTCAAAGAGTTTGATGGCTTCCTCTCTGAGTCCAGCTGAGAGTGGCTTGTCCCAGGTCTCATGAGTCATCCTCCCACTAGCAGTTTCTTGGAATGCCTTTCTTACAAGGATTGAACCCTTTTGTTTTACTGGGGCAACAAGGCCAATTGGGTCATAGAGACTGGCTACTTGGCTCAATAACACCCTCCTGCTCAGTGGATTTGGTGTTGCAGGCCTTACCTCATCTTTGATAAGATTCTTACCCATCCGCATTTTCTTTCTCTTCTTAGATAAATTTATTGAGGTTAGCATGTACAGTTTGTCTTCTTCAGTGTCATAGCCTATACCAAGAGCTTTGTTATCTTCCTCCCTCATTTGATTTGGAAGGATAATAGTTTTGCTCTGAGGGTTTAGTTTTTTTTTGCTGGATGGCCCCTGTGCTCTTTTGCCTCCCACTTTGACCAAACCATACCCAGGGTTTTAGGTAGAAGCCTCTTGCTTTTAGTATTTTTTCCACTCCTTACGTGATCAAACTTAGTGTCTCAAGGCTGTTATGGGAAGTGAGGATGTCGTCCACATAGCTGTCCTCTTCTAGAACTCTGCGTTCGTCCTCCATGTGAGTAAAGCTTGGTAGCTTTGCAGTTTCTCTCATTGCTAGTTGTGCAATGCATCCAGCTGGTCTGTCACCAATGTTCACTCTGGTGATGGCAAACTCCTCAATGTCGTTTACAGGATGATCTATCCAGAGAAACCTGTGCAGATGCATTTCACAGTCCTCCAGCCAAACTGAATTATACATCTTTTTGATGTCTCCTAAGGCTGCAAACACACCTTGCCTGAATCGTAGTAGGACAGCCCTGATGGGATTAAGCACATCAGGTCCTTTTAGAAGGATATCATTCATACTAAGTCCTTTGAATTTTTGGCTACTGTTCCACACCAACCGAACAGGAGTTGTCACTGAGTGAGGATTTGGGGCAACCAGGTGACTCACATACCACACAGGGCCTTCCCAACTTTCTTTCATCTCCTCAGTGAGCTTGATAGCTGCACCCCGGTCCACCATTTCGTGAATTTGATCAGTATATGCTTTCTTCCATTCAGGTTCTTTCTCTAGTTGCTTTTCTGTTCTTAAGAATGTGGCTTGGACAGCATTTCTATTATTAGGGAGTGTGTCAGGATCCTCTGTCCATGGATACTTTGTATCCCAATGTGGTGAATTGACATGAACATCCTCCATGACATAAGTGAGTCCTTCTCTTATTATTTCCAGCTCCTTCTCCTCTGCAAGGGTCATTTCCTTCCCACCAGGCTGACAGTTGCCACAACGGCACCCTCCACATTTAGGCTCACAGGATGCACCAATGCTCTCCCATCTCCACCATTCGAGGAAGTCACAGGTTGTGGTAACTGTAGTTGTATATAGCGGGACTTTTTCTGGACTTGGGTGCACTGGAAACTCCTCGTATTTCACAGCAGCAGTCCGCATTGACCGAGCAAAGTGAGTTTTTGACATGTGTGCTGCCATTTCAACATTCTCAAACAAACTAGGATGAGCACCACCTACAGTCTTTCCCAGAGGGCCTTCCCACAAGACAAGGTCTCCAACCACTCTGACCCTTTGAGGGGCAAGTCTTCCCTCACGGTGACTGATCAGTAACTCAACTTCTTTAGGCCTTTTCAGTTCTTCAAGCTCCACTTCTGGGAAGAAGGTTTGAAGTTTTCTTGGTTCAATTTCTTTATGGACTTTGGCAATTTCATCCAGCCCATAACAAATCAGTTCATGTGCTCTCACCTTCCCTGTAGGTGTTTGAATGCGGACTCTGAGGAGGTATCTCTTTGTGTTCACTCTCATGGACATTCCACCCACACCATATAACACTAGAGTCATTTCCTCACTGCGTAGTCCTAGACGGTCAGCAGCCTTATGTGTGATGTAATTTGTGTCAGATGCCAGGTCTATAAGTGTTCCAATCTTCTGACCTGCATTAGCTGTTACCTCCATTAACATCAGAATGACTGGCAGCTCAGACAGTCCATGCTTTTCAAGTAGTAGTTGAGATGGAGCTTTGATTGAGTTACCTGCTCGGGTATTTCCATTTGTGAATGCCTTCCTGCATATCTCTGCCATTTCTGGAGACAATTCAGACAAGAAATTTTCTTGGTCAGCTGTCAGTGGACTGCTTTTCCGTAAGACCTCATCATCCACTTTGGTGTTTTTGGGGCAGAGGAAGTAGTGGTGGTCAGCTGAGCCTCCCTTTTTGCACTCTTTATTCCTGCAGAGGTATGCATCTTTACAACTTCCTCCATCAGAATGCCAGCAGAGACATTTCATGCATGACCCTAATTTCTTTAAAGTGGCTTTCTTCTCTGGAACAGTCAGAGCCTTAAACTTTCTACAGAAGAAAAGTTTATTATAATGTCTCTCTTCCCCACACACACCACATACATTTTCATGCTCACTTTTTGTGG
>JBBPBX010000389.1:0-18401 GCA_038048925.1 Garcialebias charrua
TAAAATATGGGAAAGTTGGTTCTTTATCAGGAACTCTGACAGTAAAACAGAATTACCAGTACTTCCCTTTACCATTTTCATTTCTGTGGTGCCTTTGAGCAAAGCCCACAACTTTAACGGATTTAATGAAGCTGCTCACTGTCCAGCAATAACGTTTTAGTGTGAATGCAATGATAAAGATGCAGCCACATAAAATTACCCCAAGAAAGTTTACCAATCAGATGCAGAGGGAGGCAAAAAAAAGAAGAAGAAACTGGATCAAGATGCTTTTTATTTAGTTCCAAGGAGCGACAATCCTGTCAAGCACAACAATCTTGATTCCCGTAACCAGTTGTTGAAGACAACCATTTCCTGGAGTGTGTTCATTTTTTCCATCCTCCTCCTAAAAAGCACAAACTCTGACCAAGAGATCAGCTACGTGCATGACATTTGGACCTTTTGTGTTCTTGACCAGATAAATTTATACATCTGCCTTTGTAAGACTTCAAGTGGTTTCAACTACACAAGACGCTCATAAAATAATATTCTCTGCTGCTAAACGTAACAAACGACATGACTCTCACCAAATGCACAGACACAAAAAAAAGACGTGTGACACAAAAGCACTGCCCCCTGGTGGCCGAAACTGGTACTGCACGTGCACTGCCCCCTGGTGGCCGAAACTGGTACTGCGCCATTTTATGTAACAGGGAAAAAGGGCCATAACTCAGCCAAAAATTGGTCTAAAAATATGAAAAAAAATCCATAAATAGGTCTCACCGGTGTATAGGTCGCAGGCCTTGAAAAACCCATAAAAAGGTGCGACCTATACACCGGAAAATACGGTATATATATTTTTTTATTTACCCTTTATTTATACAGGTAGTCTCATTGAGTCACAATAACTCATTTTCAAGAGACTTGTTTTTTGGAACAGATGGTGGGGTCTAAGTGCCTTGCTCAGGGGCCCAGAGTGGGGCAGATGAGGGTGGAGGCAGGTGTGGGTGTTTCACCCTTTTCCACAAAATTTTTGATGTTGACAGTACCAGGAGTTGAAACTGTGACTTTCCAATCACAGGCCCACCTTCTCTAACTTCTGCACCACATGTTAAGATAGAAATATCAAATGAAAACTATTCAATTTTAGAAATTCATTTAAGGTATGAGGTCAATTTGTCCTCCAGTAGTCTAAGTCTATAGCAGCATAACAAGCCAACCCTAACTATAGGATTTATCAAAAAAGAAAGTCTTAATCCCAGTTCTTTAAACTGGACAATGTATCAGCCTCATGGACAGAAAGTGGAAGTTGGTTCCACAAGAGAGGAGCCTGAACAATCTTCCTCTCATTCTGCTTTTGGAAACTCTAGGAACCGTGAGTAAGCCTGCAGTCTGAGAGTGAAGTGCTCTGTTAGGAAAATGTGGAACAATGAGATCTGTAATATAAGATTGAGCTAGGTTGTAGAGAGCTTTGTAGGTTAGAAGTCACATTAAACACACATTGTATGTAGTTAAAAGTCACATGAGGACACCAGAGTTCATGCTCAATAATCCAGGTATAAAATCCAGCAATGTCCAGTCTGGTCATCTGGACGGTTTCTTTTTTTGTGCTGAGACGTTTCGCCCTCCATCCAGAAGGCTTCATCAGTCACCACACACCAAACAAAACTGCTTCTCTCCCAACAGCTATTGGGCTAGCTATCACATTAGTCCAATTAGAAAATGACTGAACATGTTTAGTTTGTATGGAACACCAAAGCAGATAATTTAACCAAACTCAGAACATCAGCACAAATACCTCAAACCAGTTGTCAAACAAGCACGGTGGTGGCGGGTTGATGGTTTGGTCTCCTTGTAGTTATTGAGTCATCCATGAACTACTTTACTGTGTAGACCAAAGGAATTTGATGTCCAACAGCTGAACCATTGACCAAACTGGGTCATGAAGCAACAGGACAATGATCCCAAACGGCAGCTGATCTACAACAGAACGGCTAAAAAAGAAAACGAGTCAAGGAGCTGCTGGTCAATCAAAGTCTAGAACCTGAACCTGACTGAAATGCTGACAAACTTTGAGGAACTGAAGCAAAATTTTAAAGGAGACCACATATTGGTTTTATAAATTTTTATGGTATGTCTGTGGGCTATCCAGACCATGTTCATTCAATTTAATGCACAAAATAATTCTTAAATAATAAAATATCCCCTTTTTAGTTCTGCCTTTTCTCATTTCCGTTCTGAACAGGCTGTTTATGATAATGAGCTTTGAAGGCCACGCCCTTCAAAAATCTGTTTACATTACCGTATTTTTCGGAGTATAGGTCGCACCCGAGTATAGGTCGCACCATCCAATTATTGCCAAAGAATTGGAAAAATCCATATGTATAGGTCGCATCTGAGTATAGGTCGCACCTACGTCAAAATGTGGACCGTGTTTAGCTCTGCTGCAAATGTCTCTTCCACAGGAGCACACAGCAAGGCTTTTAAGAAGATTAACACTTAAAAACAATTAATTGTTTGATAAAAAATTATAGCAAATATGTGTCTGAGCTGAACTTTTCTTTAATAAATGAATAATTTTAGCAGGATAAACACCTAAAAATATATTTGTTAGCTGACATTATTGTAAGAGTGTGTCTCAGTTTAATTTTTGTTAATAAATGATTACAAATCAGCTTATTTTATAAAAAGCCATATATAGGTCGCACCTGAGTATAGGTCGCAGGCCATGAAAAAATGATAAAAAGGTGCGACCTATACTCCGAAAAATACGGTAACTCCGCCTTCTGTAACAGTCAGTATCTCTAATCTGTTGTAGTTTTAAAATTAGCTCTTTTTTTATTACTCATTTGACTTACTGTTAGTGCTAGCTTAAGATAACTTACCGAAAGCCGTCTGCGCGCGCCGCCATGAGCTGCTCCTTTTAGCATTAGCCCACCCGAATCCGAGGCTAATGATAGCTCTTCCTCCTCCGGCACACCGCCCGCTTAGCTCCGCTCGTTGCATGCAGCGCTTTGGGAGCGATCGCTGCTCCAGTCCAGACACATACACAAAGTTCACCGAGTGTTTCCAGTTAATTTATCCGTATGAGGCAACCTCTGACCGGACCCACGGTCCTCAAAAGCCAGCAGTTCCCAGCAGCTCCCGCCCGCAGATGGTCCCTTCGCCGGCGGTCTGCTCGTTTTACGTCTGCCGGCTGCTCGTTGGGAGCGATCGCTAATACGCTAAAAATTGAACTAAAACGTAAAAATAACAATTATACTTTATTTATAAAGCCATTTAAAACAACCACAGCTGCAACAAAGTGCTGTACACATGAAATTAAGAACATTTAAACAAAAGATGAGATGAAATCAGGAAAAACAACCGTCACGTCTTTTATACTGAAGTGGGTTGAGCCTAACCAGGGGTTGCTAGGTGAGGGGCTGGACTCAAGGTGGGGGATTGTCCTGCAGCTTGTGACGTCACAAGCTGCAGGATTTGAAAACGAGACATTTATATCCCTGAAAAATAAATCTACTTAGAGTAAATATACCACTGGGTGCATTTCTTTGGCCCTAGGACTTTTTTAAGAAGTAAATACCCAAAGTAGAGTAAAAAAAAACATTAAAAAGTGAATTTTGCATCTGTGGTCCCCTTTAAAGTACCGTACCATAATTTCTGGTCTGAAGAGCTCACCTGAATATAAGCCATGCACCCTAAATGGAAAAACAAACTATTTCGTGCATGTATAAGCCACGCCTGTATGTAAGTGGGTGTACACGTTGTAACACAAGATATTTACACAAAGATTTTTAAAAAACTTTTAAATACCTACCAGTAACATACACAAGTACGTGCAGTACGGTCAATGTTTTTTCTTTCTGAACAATGCCTTTAACATAGATGGTTAAATTGTTTAAAATACAGTAGCTTACCAGGAAGTCATTGATCAATATCTTCAAGCTGTCCTCTTGCTTCACAGAGCAAAAAGTGCTCTGTGAGCATGTGACGCTCACATGCTCTGTGCATGCAGGGGAATCCCCCCTCATGGAAGATGGGGTATTCTCCCAGTTTCACTGGTTTGACTGTGACCTGTTCAGTAATTTCAATGGTTAGATTTTTATTTTTTTAACCTTTATTTATACAGGTATGGTAGTCTCATTGAGTCAGGACAACCCCCCCACGAGCGCCTGGATGTGAAGAAGCTAAATGTTTTTGGTGGCAGGAAGCTTGTTAGCTTTTCCAAAAATATCCATAGATTAGCTGCAGCATTGTATAGGCCGTGGCGTTCAAAGTCTGTGAAAAAAGTAGTGGCTTATAAACAGGAAAGTATGGTATATTGGGGAAAATATGCCCAATAATTATTCAAAAAAAATTTTTTTATTCCGATATATTTTATATCTTGTTTGATTCTTTGTGTATGTTCCTTTGTACTGAAACGCTGGCACAACAATTTTCTATGGGATCAATGAAGTCCTATCTTATAATAATCTTAAGAAATGGATCAGGTCAAACAGAAAGCTATTACTGAGTTCTTGCTGCTGAAGGTGGTTCAACAAGCTGTTGCATCATAGAACTTGGTTTTTCCTCACCATTTCTGGTTAAGATCGCACCATGAACATTAGTTAAAATCACGTTTTTATCATTCAAACGCTCAAAGGAACGACGTCAGGGTCTGTTTGTGCTCAAAAGTTTTTGCCTTGATGGTTTTTCAGGCTGTGGGATGGGCTCATTGCCGCCACACATCAACGCCGGCGGGGGTCAGATGTACCAGCAGCAGATCCACCAGGGAATGCAGCAGGGGATGTCCTCTCACCCGTCCTACCAGAGCCAGCAGCACTTCTCTGAAAACCCACCCTACAAAGACGGCAACGCCGCCGGCTCCATGGCCTGTCTCTATCAGCACTACCAGGTCGACTTTTCAGCTTTTAGTCTCTGCAGCGCTTCAGATTGTTTATTAAAACTAGTAAATCACATCGGTGTTTGTGTCCCACAGCAAGGGATGATGTCGCACCCGCAGTTTGAGGAGCAACAGCCCCGAAGTGAAGGGCTTCCAGCTGGACCGCCTGGACCTGACAGGGGCCCCGGCGGAGGGCCGGAGGTGGTGGATGCCATCTACAGAGCTGTGGTTGATGCTGCCAGCAAGGGCGTGCATGTTACCATCACCACCACTGTGAGCGGGACCACACAGGCGGGTCCAATGACCGCCCTTAGTGCCATGAGTGCCTTCACTGCCAACATCGGGGAACCGGTCAACCTCCCCCAAGCTGTCAGCGCAGTCCTGCACGGGCACCAGGAAGGAGAGACCAGACCAAGACAGGTGAGACTCGTACGGGGCCAGAAAACCATGGATCCAGGAAAGAGCACTCCAGATGGCCCCGAGGCGAACGACTACTTCCGGTCTCCTGGTCGAGGAACGCCCAGAGGACAGTGGGACGTGGAGACGCAGCATGGGGGAGGTTTCGACGCACAGAGCAACAACAACGCCTGGGGTGGGGAGGAGTTCCTGGTGTGCTCTACTCAGGTAAGAAGTAGTCCCTGCATGGAGAGACCGGCTAGTCTGGCCCCTGCCCCACCGTGTCCCACTGAGGGGTCCAACAACCACAGCCTGGCTGTGGCCCATGATAAGACCTTTCTGGACGACAGTTACCGCTTCAACAACTGCAGCCGGACGCCCGCCAACTACAAGGAGCGTCTCGAGCAAACGGTGGAGCGCTGCGTCCACATCAACGGCGTCACCCCCCACTTCAACAGCCGGGGTTACGGAGAAGTCCTGGGCCCCCCGCGTCAGGAGCTAACGGGGGACGACCAGTCTCCCAGCTCCTCCACCAGCCTGGAGGGGCCTCTGGCCACGCCCAAAGACTACAGCCACTACAACGGCCACTTCAACGGCACGACCCCCAGCCCCTCGGACACAAAGAGCCTGAGCAGCGAGGAAGACCTGCGGCAGCCGGACTCCCCCTCATCAGAGCTGCTCCACTACCGCTCCAGAACCTTCAATATGGGAGAGCTGGTCTGGGGCCAGCTGAAGGGCTTTCCACCATGGCCCGCCAAGCTGGCTGGAGACGATCAGGTGCACTGTGCTGCTGTGCAGCTGAGAGAGCAGGCCAAGGTGAGACACCACTAAACAAAACTATTGAGCAACAAACTGGATCAAACAAAGTCCACTGTTTTCCATTAAACATGCTAGAAATGTAAGATAAACTAGTGTCTTGAAACCAGAATAAACAGTTTTTTATCTTCAGTTTTACCTGCAACACCTGCAATGTTGAAATCATTTGGTAGAGACGTCACACTGAAGATGAGTCCAAAGTCTACATCGCTTTCCAGCGTTTCGTTCTAAACATTTATCTGGTCTTTCTGCAGGTAGAGCCTGAAAAACTAAAAACACTAACGCATGACTTGGAGGCACTGGACCGAGCCGCCAAAAGAGGCCTGAAGTAAGAGTTTATCACGATGAACGCCACATTCATCGTCACTGAATCAGATTGAATGTAAGTTTCTTAACTTTTTGTCCAGCAGGCAAGGGAGACTGAATAATAATCCTCTAAAAGCTGCTCTTCACGAGGCCATGAGTGAGCTTGATAAGATGTCGGGCGCAGTGAGTATTTGCTTTTTTCTGATCTCGTAAATCATTTTGAAGGTATCTCATCGAGCGTCGACTGTTGACTAGCTGGAGACACAAAAATGTGAAGAAATGCGCTTTTCACTTGGAATTACACTGAATGACAAATTTACACAAGATTATACATAAGTATAAGTACTATATGTAGGCCTAAATGAAAGTCATCTACCTTAATTTCATTTTATCGGCTTTTTCGTTTCTTCGTGTCTCTCTCTTTCTACTGAAGACACTGGATGACAAAAAGCTCAACTCCGGTGCTCTTCACTGACGCCTCCATTTCTCTAAGCTATCTGCTTTAACTGTCCAAAATAGCGTTTTTTGGATAGCTAAAAGCAGCTAAGCTGAGAAGCTAAGCTACGAGCTAAGCTAACAGGCTGACCTCGGGGAAGAAACCTCTGTCTTGTCAAAGCTCCAAAATTTAGAGTTGAAACCCGTACCTTTGTCTAAAAAGTCGTTTTTCTCTGCAAAAAGAAGCTGAGAACTTGTTTACTGATTTTTTTTTATTAAGCTTTTTGTGAAAAATGCTATGCTAAAGAGCTCAAACCACACTGAGCGTTCGCCATTTTGAGGACCGGAGAGAGACAGCCCATGTCATGTCAAGGGGCCTCCCTCCCTCCCATCCATCCATCTATCCATCCATTTTCTTCCGCTTATCCGGGGTCGGGTCGCGGGGGTAGCAGCCTAAGTAGGGAGGCCCAGACTTCCCTCTCCCCAGCCACTTGGAGCAGCTCCTCTGGGGGAATCCCAAGGCGTTCCCAGGCCAGCCGAGAAACATAGTCCCTCCAGCGTGTCCTGGGTCTTCCTCTGGGTCTCCTCCCGGTGGGACATGCCCGGAACACCTCACCAGGGAGGCGTCCAGGAGGCATCCTAACCAGATGCCCGAGCCACCTCAACTGGCTCCTCTCGATGTGGAGAAGCAGCGGCTCTACTCCGAGTCCCTCCCGGATGACTGAGCTTCTCACCCTATCTCTAAGGGAGAGTCCAGACACAATACGGAGGGGCCTCCCTCCCATTTTTATTAAATAGACACACTTGCTCGCTCCCTCACTATCCATCCTTTAGTTAAAATAGTCTTATACTGCCATCTGGGGGTCAAAAAATACACTACACACAAAATTAACCAACATTTCTTCTTAAATTTCACAATACAGTAATTTCATTCATTCAACCTTTAGTCTGGGCCTCCCTACTTAGGCTGCTACCCCCGCGACCCGACCCCGGATAAGCGGAAGAAGATGGATGGATGGATGGAACCTTTATTTAGTCAGGTAAATCTCATTACTAATTAATTACTAATTATTGTCAAATTACTAATTATTGTCAAATTTCAAACAATATTATCATTTATCGCAATAATTTCTGAGACAATTAATTAGCCCATCAATTTTTTTTTATCATGGCAGGCCTAGATATGTGTTGTCACCATTGTATGTTCCCATACAACGGTGAAATTATTTCTCTGCATTGAACCCATCGCACCTGAGATAACACCCAGGTGGAGCAGTGGGCAGTTATGTAAGCGCCCAGGGAGCAATTGGTGATTAGGTGTCTTGCTCAGAGACACCATGGCATTAGCCTGGCCCTCGCCTTCCTGCACAGCTCCGCTCAATTCTCATTTCCCTTCACTGCACAGTCTGGGATTTCTCCCATAGACAACGATTTCTCCGGTAGATTTTTGACCGGACCAATCAGAGAACAGAAGGGGCGGAGTTTTTGGCCCCTAACCCACGCCCCCACCTGTCCCAGCGCAGCCAGCGAGCATTCGCATGTTCTCATTCAAAGCGATGCAAAGCGATGCAGGACTGTTTATATGTGACACAAATTTATTAATTTCCCCTTCTTAATCCCTTATCTGGAGTTTTCTTTTTTTTTTCCCAAAAGTCAAGTAATCGCTCCCTCCTCCTTCTCCTCCTCACCCTCCGCTGAGTGTATGAACAAGGAAATGCCTCAGGTTGTCACGAGAGAATTAAAGTCAGGTTTTACGTTGCTGCCCGAGTCCCATCAGATTTCCTGGTCTTCTGGTGTGTTGGACCAGCGCTCCATGGTTTTATTTTATTTTATTAGGACGTTTTATTAACATATAAACACAGAATGAACGGAGCGAGAGAAAATTCAGCAGGAGGCGGAGCTGAAGTCAAGTTCAGCAGACCACGGGGGAGCAGCCATCAGCAGAGGCCACGCCTCCAGCAAGAATTGGTTGTCAATGGAGAAAGTCCAGACCCTTGTCTGAAGCGAAGTGAAGGACAAGGGTCTGGTTTTAACCAGGCTACCACGGCATGGGAATGGCTGGGGATCGAACCTGGGACTTTCTGGTCCCAAGTCAGCTGTCCTGCCTCTACCCCATCTCGGCCTCTACATCAGCGACTTTTTCTGGTTTTATGTTTATTTCTTGCTTTTTAAGGACAATCTGGGCCAGTTCTGAGATCACTGCTAAATCGAGGAGAAATGGTTCATTTCTGTCCAAAACTTCAACCTTCATATGGAGTTGTGGTCAAAGTTATGATAAATAAAATGGGATCTACAAACTAAAGATTTATTTATTTATTTAGCCGATGCATTTAACAAGTTTACATCTTGCTGCCAATTAAAACAGAAGTTCTAATCTTTAGAACCCAAACAAAAAAGTAATTAGTGTTGTAAAACATACCATAGAAGTAGTAATACTGTATAGCATAAGTACAGGTAGCTTTAGCATTATGCTAACTTTAGTGCAGGGATCTGCAACCTGTGGTTCTTTGGTCTCACTGCTGTGGCTCTTTGAAGCTTTGACCAAAGCAAACATAAAATGTCATTTCATTAGCTTGTATAGCTAACTTTAGCTGTTTGTTTTTTTTGTTTGTTTTTTGCGTGTGTGCAAATATGTGAATACTAATACAAGGAGCACAGCATGATTAGCTTTAGCTACTTTATTAATCCAACTTACAGCTGGCTATTTCTCTCAAATCCACCAGAAATTCTTTGGAATATTTTTGAAACAAGTTTATTAGAAGAAATACGGTGAGCCAATTTTATAAAAACTACACAAATGAAACACAAAGTCAAAGTAAGTAAAAGCATTTTTTAAAATATATTTTAACATCAATTATATATCCAATAAAATGACTGAGTTTTTATGCACACTTTAAATTCATGTTTAATTACTTCAGTTTAATTTTCCTACAAATAGAAAGGCGACTCACACAGGCCTGCAGCATTTGGTGTTTATTATCAGAATTGATATAAAATTTCCTTTTTGTCCTGTCTTACATGCATATGGCCCTTATTGTCATAAAAATATCATTAAATGTTAAAGTCTGCTATATATATTTATATATATATATATATTTATATATATATATATATATATTTTTTTTTTTTTTTCATAATGTCGCCCTTAACAGCCAGAAATCCCTCCTCCAACAGAAGTCAGTGTTTCCTGAGGTCGCTTGCCTTGGCAGGGCTCTCATCTCTTAAGGGATTTTTGTTGACAAGGGTGGGGGGTAGATATGGCGACACGTCGGTGTTGCGTGCTAGCTTAGTTCTACGTTAGTGCAAGCAGTTGTCAACCGAGGGGGCTGGCAGGGCACTCTGGTCTGTTGACAGGGTGGAGCACGCTCCTTGAATAACGGTAGGAGAAACACAGGAATTGAAGTGGCCCATAGACCACCAGTTGATAATCATAGATGTGGCTCAGGATACATTTTATTTGAAGAGCAAAAAAGACAGAAATGGTTATTTGGACCCAAAAAGTTGCAGAATCTTTAAGTGGAACAACGTCACTAGGGCTGAACAATTAATTGCATTTGCAGTAATACTGCAATATGATAAAACAAGATTTTCTAATCGCAAAGGCTGCAATTTGACTGGTCACGGGATCTGGTTGCGTGACGTGCGAGTGAGCCATACCATACCATTTTATTTATAAAGCACTTTAAATAGCGACAAGGTCAAACCAAAGTGCTGTACAAACAAACAAACAACAGGCAACACACACAATGAAGTACGAAACAAAAGACAAAGACATTGCAGATCATAAATAGAACGACCAAACACAGATCAGCTGGTGTTGAAAGCAACAGAATAGTAATGGGTCTTTAAACAGGATTTGAAAACTGAGAGGGAGGGGGCCTGTCTGACAAGCAGAGGTAACTCGTTCCAGAGTCTTGGGCCTGCTACAGAGAAACTGTCACCTCTGCATTTAAGACGAGTCCCTGAAACTCTTAAAAGTACCTGGTCCTCTGACCTCAAAGCACGTGGTGGGACATATGGGTGTATCAAACCAGAGAGATATGCGGGGGCGAGACTGTTCAGCGATTTGTAGACATACATGAGAATTTTGAACTGGATTCGAAGATGAACCGGTAGCCAGTGCAGGGAGGCCAAGACTGGTGTAATGTGCTCTCTCTTGCGTGTACCTGTACTGGTTAAAAATTGGGCTGCTGCGTTCTGGACCAGTTGTAATCGTGCAATGGTGGTCTGACTGATACCAAACAGAAGTGAATTGCAGTAATCAAGCCTAGATGTAATAAATGCATGAATCACTGTCTCCAGGTTATTTTTTGATAATATGGGCTTCAGCTTAGACAGTCGCCTCAACTGGAAAAAACAGGATTTAATGATCATATTTACATGGCTGTTGAGTTTCATGGAAGGGTCCATTATCACTCCCAGATTTGTGACTTTTTGTTTTTCAGATAGGGGTAGAGCAGAAAGGTCGATGCAGTGGTTCGAGATTGGGAAGGAACAATATGGCTTCAGACTTCTTATCATTAAAACTTACGAAATTTAAAGCCATCCAGTCCCTGATGTCACCCAGGCAGTCGAGCAGAGGTTGAATAGAGCATGTACCATTGTTTCTTAGGGGGGAAGTAAATTTGACTGTCATCGGCATAGAAGTGGAAAGGTATGTTGTGTTTCCAGAAAATAGCACCGAGTGGCAGTAGGTAAAAGGAGAATAGGAGAGGACCCAGGATGGACCCCTGTGGAACCCCCCATTTAAGTGCCGCCACTGCAGAACTAAAATCGTTGATGGAAACACAAAAGGATCTGTCAGAGAGGTAGGATCTGAACCAATTGAGTGCTGACCCTGTGATGCCCACCCACTGCTCCAACCTAGCAATGAGGATCTCATGGTCGATGGTGTCGAAAGCGGATGTGAGGTCCAATAGGACAAGCAGCACAGAGTCACCAGTGTCTGTGGATAGGAAGATGTCATTAAAAACCTTCAGTAGGGCAGTTTCAGTGCTGTGTAGAGATTTGAAGCCAGATTGGAATAACTCAAGGATAGCGTGATCCTCCAGGAAGCACTTCAACTGAGACTAAACTATTTTCTCTAGAAGTTTAGAAACAAATGGGAGTCTGGAGACAGGCCTGAAGTTAGATACTACTGAAGGGTCAAGGTTTGGTTTTTTTCAGGAGAGGTTGAACAGCAGCATGTTTTAATTATTTTGGCACCACACCTGTGGATAAACTGCTATTTACAATAGAGAGAATGGAGAGACCTAGAGTAGGAAAAACCACCTTTAGTAGCCGAGGGGGGACCACATCAAAGGGGGAACCAGATGGTTTCAGGCTGCACATGACCTGCTCTAGAGAGGACAGAGAGACTGGTTTGAAGTGGTCAAATACAGCAACAGATTGAGGTGAGATGGATGGATCATTAGTTGGAGGAGAAACGAGAGCCCGGGTGGTCGCAATTTTTTCTAAAAAGCAGAGCAGGGAGCGGGAGAAGTCAACACTGCACCTTAACCGGTTGCACAATGGTGTCAGGCTCAACAGATGCTGACACATCTGAAAGTTTGGTACCAAAGAGCGACAGCACATCCAATGTTTGGAATTATTTTGGCTATAAAAAAGAAGACGCTGCAAAACAACATGTACAGTATTGTATAGAACCTGCCTTGCGGCTGTTGCTACCTCTCGAGGTAACGCCACAAATCAACACTTAAAAAAAAACACCACAAAACCATTTACGATAGTTGCGCAGCAGTGCTTCAACTTCAAGTAAGCAAAGTACCATAGCAGCTGACCGGGATCACTGACTGAACTGTTTGAAGGTATTACTCCATATGAACATAATTTGAAATGGCATGTGGAAATAACTCGAGCAATAACAGAGTTCATAACGAAAGACATGATGCTAATTAATATAGTGACCAAGCCTAGGTTTACGGCTTTGGTAAGTAAACACAAGGGATAAGTGGTACAGAATGCCCTCATGCACACATTTTAGCCAAGTTGCTATCCCGGAGCTATACAAAAAATGTAGAAACAGAGTTGCAGCAGAGCTGAAAACAGTTGATTTTTTGCAGTTGAAAAATATTTATTGTTTGTGTTAATTGGAAAATACATGAGAAGAAGACAATGAAAATAACTGCTTATTAAATCACAATATTGATTAAAAGAATTACAATTGGAATATTTTCCAAGATCATTCAGCCCTAGGCGTCACAAATATTCTGCTTGTTAATGAGGAGCAGGTCACTTTCTGATGTTATACCCATCAAAAAGTAGATTCATACTTGGTAACAACTGATAATTGGTTGTAATCTATCTGAATATAGATTATATACATTAGGGCTTAGAGTATTACTAGCTGATGCTTCTCTTAGTTAATCCTAGAATGTTATTACTGTTTTTCTCTTGCATTTGTTGTTTCTCTTGTAGTTGTTGTTGGATGTAACTGGGACCCCGTGTACATAATTTCGTTTTCATCACATGTACTACATGCGGTGCAAATGACAATAAAGACTCTCTGACTCTGACTCTCTGACTCTGAATATAGTCTCCTCTGCACCACTTACCTTTGAGGAGCTATTCCACATACCTAATCTGTCACTCAGACTCTGGGACTGAAAGTGAATAATTAAAGTCAGATGTCTGATTTTTTTTTTTTAAGCCCTGAATTACTAATTTAGAATGACCTTCTCATTTATTTATGGGGGAAAATGGGCTGTGCATGATAATAATTAGAATATGAAACACGTTGAGATGCATTGTGAGATTAGCAAAGATTTGCAGCTCTTTAAATAAAGGGTGTCTGATATTTTGTTGTTTTGTTCATATATCTTGGCAGAACTTTGTTTATAGCTATAATACAATGAATAACGTAAAATGTTCACATAATAACAAACGTGGAAATGCAAAAAGTTTACAACAAAAAAGCACAAGAACATTAAAATTAAACTTTTGTCTAGTATTACTCATCTTGGTCACTCTGCTAAAATAACATCTGCTCTAATTTGTGCTATTTTTTATTTAATCAGATTTTTGTTGTCATTTATAAACTAATAAAACCTCACATCTATGTTCCCAGAGGGACCTGAAGTATCTTTAAATTTTATTAATCTTAAGGGGATCTAAGCCTCCTGGACCACAGAAGATGCCTCAGGTGACCACATAGCCATTAGGAAATTCAGGATTTGTTTTTCTTTTCGCAAATCACTTCCTTGACATATATAAACAAAAAGTGCAGCTCTAGCTCTGTAGAATTACAAGAATTAAACAGTGATGGTTTTGAGAGAAAATTTGTCTCTGATTTTCTAAACTTGGTCGAAATTCCAGGGACACGAGTACGAGGCCCTGTGGCACGCTCAAAGTGTTTGACGTAGAGTAGCTGCGTTTTATTCATTTTTTGGTAAAATTTTGGCTCAAATTTTACCGGGTGTCCATGCAAACACGTTCAGTGTGACTCCAAGTGAAAATTTGTAGTTTTCTCACCGTTTTTGCGTCTCCAGCCCGTAAGAACCACCGTTAACTGCTTCTGTGTGTCTCCAGCTTCCATCGAGGGATCGTCAGCTGATGCTCCCCAAGCCCAAGAGGAGGAAGATCTCCAGATAACATTGAATGTGTTGGCCCAGGAACGTCCTCAAAGCCGTCGGAGACTCTGTCCGTTTGGCCTTGAAGTGGTCTGAGCTCTCCAACAGGTGCTACACAAGGACTGTCAGCGGTTCATCGCCGTTCCACGAAATCAACGCAACTTTATGACTGACCACAAAAGGTGCTGGAAACTCCAATCACCAATACAGTTTTAACTGTAGGACAAAACAAATAAAAAACAGAAAAATACAAAAAGAAAAAAAAAGAAAACTGTTGCAATTTGTCTACAGCTCATTGAATTAACTATTTTTTTCTAGTATAAGATAGTAAAATAAACAAAAAAAAAGCTACAAGCGTTAACCTTACATATTTAAGAAAAATAGACAGTCCAAATATTTCTGATACATTTTCAACATGTACATAGATAATCCTGAAATTTCACGCTATTATGAATTGTATGTAAATATTGTACAATGTCATGTACAAGCGTACCTAATGCACATTTTATCTTTTATTGTACAAAACAAAGCAGTAGAAGTGTACCAATGTCTCGGTTTCTATTCAGAAGTGCGGCTGCGTACGGCCGCATGCATAGGACAAATAATACAGCCTAAAGCTTTTATATGACGGACTGTAAGTCGTGCTGTTTTCTTTTGTTTGGTTGGTTCTTTTCTCAAGGAACAGTCGTGGAAAAGGCATGAGTATTTGAGAACCCCATTACAGTTTTCACTTCATGCCAGCTGAGTGTTTGTTTCTTACTGGGGATTAAAAGTTAAAAAAAAACAGAATGAACTTTACCAGCAGAAAGTGTTCAGTGTTGAGTCTTCATAGCTCCGCCTCTTTTCAACAGGAAAGTCAGGATATTTGTGTCGAACGTGAAGATTTGACAGCATGTTTGGGCCACTCGGAAACAAAAAAAAACAAGGTTGAGGAGTTTCAAGAATGAAGTTTACATGGTGTAAAAAAAAAATTTTTTTTTTAGATTTAAAGACCAAGCAAAAGCCAAACCATCGTTGGTGCAAAAGCCAGCAATAGATAAATTATTTTAGCTAACTGTTGCATTGCATTTAGCCACAGTTAGGTAATGCATTTAGCTACAATTAGATAAATAGTTGGTTTGGTTTTGAATCCCTTCTATAGGCTCAGAATTCTAACGTTTCTTTTTCTTGAAACAAAGCCGATCATATATTTATTTGTTTTCTGCGTGGCCCATCATAACCACGAAGGAAAGCTCCGCCCCTCAGTTTTCTCTTCCTTGTATGTTTACAGCCTGTAAAATCACTGTGAGGTGAGGAAGCCTCATCCCAGATTATTTTTTTTATTTTTTTTCTCAAACGTCTGCAAATTGATGCTAAAATAAAACCCGTGTGTAGACGGAGGCGCTTTAATTTAACTTTTCATTTGAACCCAGAAACAAATTACGTCGGGGTGGATTTTTCCTTCGGCAGCGCAGCGTTTTATTTAACAATAACGGCTGTATTATTTTTTTTTTTTACTGCAGTTCTAGCTTTAGGGTGACTAACCAACCTCAGTCCAGATCATGAAAACAAACACTAACTTGGTGAAAGCATTTCTTGCATTTCGAGGCCTTTTTGTTCGTTTTTTTTCTTGTTGATGTAAATTATTTATGTACAGTACTCCATATTTATTTTTAAGCTTTTACAAATATGCTAGATGGCAATAATACTACCAAGAGTTGAGAACTAAAGCCTTATATGTGTGTATATGTTTGTTTTTATCATGTATTCTGACTCCATCACAAATGTCATATTACAATTTTATTTAAGAAGTGATTATCTGTTGTTTTTTTGTTTTACGGTGAGGCTTTGATCTGTTCTTGTTACAGACTGTGTCATAGGTTTTTCTGGGTAAGGATCACGGTATTTATGAAAAAGGTCGTTTTAACACTACGAAACTGCAACTTATCGCTACATTGATCTGACAGGATCAGAAACTTTGGATCAAGCAAATCAATAAATCACTACCGAATTATCAAGTGCAATAATCCGAGAAAGATCAAGAGCTTCTGATTTCTCTAACTTCATTTCGTCACTGTTTTTCTCCGTTGATGTATGGAAATAATCTGATGTTGTAAAGTCCTCATCGGTGCGTTTACAGACCATCTTCCTGCTCTGCGGACGTTGGAGACGAGTTGCTGACTCGGAACAGGAGACGGACGAATTTACGAGACAAGCGAGCGGACCGTTGTTGGAAGAGGAGCTGTTTATTGCGTGCACAGTTTACAAGACTGTATTCGCAGTCGTGCAAATGATTTAATTAACGTACTCCGCCCGCGTTGAATCCATCTGGACATTTAAAGGTACTCGATGCGAGTTATGAAACGAAGCACTCGACTAAATCGGTCAAAATCCACATAAAAGTTTATCTGGATACTTTGCTCAACAAGTCTGAGCCGAAATAAGAACCAAAACGTCAAAATTGTCCCAAATGGCTCAGTTGTTGACCTATTTTCACTCGCTTCAGCTTTTTCTGTAAGTCAGGGGTGTCCAAACATTTTCATATGTGGACCGAAACGTTTAAGATGAAAGTAGACACGAGCTATAAAATGTGAATAAAAAACATATCCCTCGCTAATTTGCGGTTCATTGTACTACTATCCCTACTTTGCAGTTTTTCACTTATTGCGGGGTTTCAGTTACGGATCCCCGTGATAAACAAGAGACTACTGTTTAATAAAAATAAAAAGCTTACATGTTTTTTGTGATATATATATATATTTTACAATGTAAACACAATATAAAAACAAACAATATTTTGGAGAAAGGACAAAACTGACTACCGTATTTTCCAGTGTATAGGTCGCACCTTTTTAAGTTTTTTTTTTTTAAGGCCTGCAACCTATACACCGGTGCGACCTATATATGGCTTGTTATCACTTTCGGCGAAACAAATTTTTAAATCCAGCTCATTTCACAATTACGTTAATTTATTAAGGAAATGTTCGGCTCAGACACATTTGCTATAATTTTTATCAAACAAATAATTGTTTTTAAGTGTTAATCTTCTTAAAAGCCTTGCTGTGTGCTCCTGTGGCAGACATTTGCAGCAGAGCTAAACGCCGGTGCGACCTATACTCCGGTGCGACCTATCTAGGGATTTTTCCAATCTATTGGTGGTGATAATTGGACAATGCGACCTATACTCCGGTGCGACCTATACACCAGAAAATACGGTAATTCTGGTGGAGTAGGTGTTCTAAATTGTTGTAATCCAAAACAAAAGCTTCATAAACATTAACCTTTTATTAATTTTTTTTATTTAATGTATTTGACTTTATTGATTTATTGCCAAAGGGTTGTATTAAACAGTACTATTCATTTTCAGATTTTTTTATTTTGTATTTTTTTAATCCGTTTTGCTGTTAAACCTAAAAATTGTATAAAAAAGTTATCACCATTAAATTTGCAAAAGGTCTGCATCAATCTCTGAAGCCTACAGGACAAAATTAGACCATTCTTAAACTGCAAATGTGGGCCGCACAAAATCACTCCAAGGGCCACAAATTGCCCCCGGGCCGCACTTTGGACACCCCTGCTGTTTATAAACAAACATGCCGTAGTTAGCAGCTGTTCACAAATTTTCACCTACAAATTACAAATTTAAAAACACTTTACTCATCGCTCTGAATAAAAAAGGGTGCTTGCTTTAGTGGTTTCCAACCCTGGTCCCTGAGGAACACCATCCTGAATGTTTTAGTTGTTTCTCAGCTCCAACACACCTGAGTCAGTGATTTAATTACATGCGTAAGTTTGCAGAAGCCTCTTAATCACCTTTCATTCAAATTAGGTGTGTTGAAGCAGAGGAACAACTAAAACATGTAGGATGGTGTTCCTCAGGGACCAGGGTTGGGAACCACTAGAAAATTGTTATTGGAGCAATTTTTTTGAAAATAATTCTCTTTCTCGTGGTTTTTAGAGCTGGACATTGACAGCTGCAACCTTGAAAGTTCTCTGCGAGAGAAAAGACTGCAACTAAACTGGGACAGGTTCGAGATGACCAT
>JBBPBX010000389.1:22501-51732 GCA_038048925.1 Garcialebias charrua
GTTTGTTTGTTTGTTTGTTTGTTAGCAGACATGGTGGACGCTGCGGAGTGCGGGGTGAAGGTGATGTGTCGCTTCAGGCCCCTGAACGCGGCCGAAACCATCCGAGGAGACAAATATGTCCCCAAATTCAAGGAGGACACGGTGGTGGTCTCGGTGAGTGATGATCCAAACTGCTTGTAAGCGAGTCCATGAACCTGTTTAAATACAGGTTGAATGGGAAAAAAAAAAAAAAAGAAACTAATTTTATTCAAGCTTCAGGACGCATGAAAATGAGATAAACCTGCAGGAAGAGGTCAAGACCCATAAACCTTCTGACCCGCATCATGATGCTGCCATCGTCGTGCTTCACATATATTCTTTGGCCAGAAGCTGCTTTGTGTCCAAACAGCTCTAATTTGTCTTATCTGAACATCGGGGTTGTCTTTAGAAGACATTCTTCATTCAACCTTTTCATTGAGCCTCGAGGACTCATTTACAAGAGAGACCAATTTTAGACAAAAAACAAACACAGATGAGGTACAGACAACCAAAAAAAGCACAGAAAATGAAAAGTAAATAAACAATGTAAAACAAAATAAATAAAAAACGGCTCAATTATAAAGTGATGTAAAATACTAAAAACAGGAGCATGTGTTGGTTTTTGCCATGAACTTAGCAGATGTTTAAAGTCCCTTAGAGAGGTCAAGGTCAAGAGCTTCAGGTCGTTTTGCAAGATATTCCAGGAAACCGGAGTGGAGTAGGAGACCCTTTTGCCTAGTTCAGTTCTCACTGAGGGTACACTGCAGGTAATAATGTCGAGAGAGTGCACGCTGTAGCTGCACTCATGCAGAGACATGTAGGAGGAGATGTATGAAGGCAACAGACCAAGAAGTGATTTAAAGATGAAAATGTACCAGTGGAAGAGTCTGCGTGAAGTTAATAATGTCCAGTTAACCAGTGAATACAGGGTGCAGTGGTGGGTGTGGTATTACAGCCAGTTATGGATCTTAGTGCACCATGGTAGACAGTGTCCAACATCTGCAGGGGCTTGTAGGAGCATTCATGTAAATAATGTCACTGTAATCAATGGAGGGAAGGAAAGTCACAGCTGCAAGGTGTTTCCTAGCATTCAGAGTTAGACATGATCTGTTTCTGAAAAAGAAACCCAGTTTAACTTTCAGTTTCTTTACTAGATTTTCCACATGAAGATTAAAAGAGAACTGTACATTGACCAAGATCAACAAACTCAATAGGAACACCGTTCAAAGATAAAATGGAAGGAAGGACTGCTGGTAATGACTTCCTGTTTGAAAACAACATCCCTTTGGTTTTGTCAGAATTACCAGTTTGAGACGGAACAAATCTGACTGGTTGATGTTGATCGCAGACTGTAAAAGATGGAAAACCTTAGCACCTGTTCTAGCTCAATAATAAACGACTGTGTCGTCTGCATAGAAATGTAAGGATGCATCAGGAATGATCTGACCTAAATTACTTATGTAGATTGTGAAGAGGGTGGGTCCTAAGACTGAGCCTTGTGGTACACCATTATTTGTCCATTATTGTACCATACATTTATCTCGTCCATCTGTGGCTTTTGGAGCAAAAAGCTCTTTCTTGGTTGCTATAGAGACAAGTACGCTGGTAATATAATGACTATCTGCCACCATGACAGGCAGGAGGTCATGTTTTTGTCTGTTATCACATTTTAGTTTAAATAGATTTTATTAGAGATCTACAACTCATTTCTTTTTTTTTTAAGTTGATGCTATTCAAAATGGCCACCACAGCTAACTGATCCTGGCCAACCTAAAAATGGCTGCAACTCTAACCACTTTACAAATACAGTACTCAGCTGAACTTTTTATGTGACAGTAGCTGAGAGTCGTCTCCAGGACGTAATCCGAGCACGGACGGGTCACAGGGAGAGCTGGGATCCAGTTTGACTGGTCTCCTCAAGGACCAGTGTTTGTTCTGGGAGAAGTTTTAAAACAGAGTTTTGATTCTTGTGTTTTTGTGTTGACACAGAGCAAACCGTACGTGTTCGACAGCGTCCTGCCCCCGAACACGACGCAGGAGCAGGTGTACGAGCAGTGCGCCAAGCAGATCGTCAAAGGTGAGCCGGTGGACGAGGGGCAAAGGCCCCCCTGGTTGTTTGAACACAGATTATTTTTTATGCCCAATCTGAGGTTCCTCTGACTCACTCTTACGTTTCCTCTGGGTTTTGTTCTGTTGCAGATGGTAGGAAACTTTTATTTAATTTTTTTACTTCTGTCCACATTGTGGCATAAGTCCTTTAATTATCAAAACATTCGGCTCTTTCAGGACAATCCTGCTGTGACTTTTGGTATTGGTTCAACTTTAGCTTTTTGTAATATTTAGCCTTTTCTGCCACATTTTTCCTCACAAAAAATGAATTGAGCTCATTTTACATCCTTCAAATCTTTAGATGTGTTTACAACCTTTTACTGCTCCTTTCACATTTTGTTCTGTTTTCAGCTTCTTTCAGCTTCCTTGTGCAGATTTAAACATCTTTTCAGCTACTTTCAGCTGTTTTGTGCTCCTTTCAGATTCTTTCTGCTGATGACAACATGTTTGTGCTTCTTCTAACCTCTTTCTGCTAATTTAAGCTCCTTATGCTCCTTTCAGCGTAGGTATTTCAGCAAGTTTCAGCCTTTTCTACTGGTTCAGCTACTATTTAGCTGTTTTATGCTAATGCATGCTTTTTCAGCTAATTCCACATTTTTTGCACTCATTTCAACTTTTTTCAGCCTAGTTTAGCAAAAATATGCTCTCTTCACTTCTGGTAATTTCAGCTTCCTGCCTTTTAGCACATTTTTTCTTCTTCCTTATTTCAGCTTTTTCAGATAATGTCTACTTTTTGTGCTAATTTCTTCTTCTTTCAGCCTAATTGGGCAAATATGTGTTCTTTTTGCTTTCTTATGCTAATTTAAGCTTGTTCTACCATTTCAGCTACTTTCTTACTATGTAGAAATAATTTAGCAAATTTCAGCTGTTTTATATATTAAATGTTTTCTTGATCATTTCTGCTACTTTCAGCCTAATTAACTTCCATCCATCCATCCATCTTCTTCCGCTTATCCGGGGTCGGGTCGCGGGGGTAGCAGCCTAAGTAGGGAGGCCCAGACTTCCCTCTCCCCAGCCACTTGGAGCAGCTCCTCCGGGGGAATCCCAAGGCGTTCCCAGGCCAGCCGAGAAACATAGTCCCTCCAGCGTGTCCTGGGTCTTCCTCTGGGTCTCCTCCCGGTGGGACATGCCCGGAACACCTCACCAGGGAGGCGTCCAGGAGGCATCCTAACCAGATGCCCGAGCCACCTCAACTGGCTCCTCTCGATGTGGAGAAGCAGCGGCTCTACTCCGAGTCCCTCCCGGATGACTGAGCTTCTCACCCTATCTCTAAGGGAGAGTCCAGACACCCTGCGGAGAAAACTCATTTCAGCCGCTTGTATCCGAGATCTTGTTCTTTCGGTCATAACCCAAAGCTCATGACCATAGATGAGGGTGGGAACGTAGATCGATCGGTAAATTGAGAGCTTTGCCTTTTGACTCAGCTCTCTCTTCACCACGACAGACCGGTACAGCGCCCGCTTCACTGCGGACGCTGCACCTATCCGCCTATCGATCTCACGCTCCAGTTTTCCCTCATTCGTGAACAAGATCCCGAGATACTTAAACTCCTCCACTTGGGGCAGGACCTCCTCCCCGACCCGGAGAGGGCATGCTACCCTTTTCCGGCTCAAGACCATGGCCTCGGATTTGGAGGAACTGATCCTCATCCCGGCCGCATCACACTCAGCTGCAAACCGCTCCAGTGAAAGTTGTAAATCACGAACTGATGAAGCCAGTAGGACCACATCATCTGCAAAAAACAGAGAAGCGATTCTAAGGTCACCAAAACGGATCCTCTCAACACCTTGGCTGCGCCTAGAAATTCTGTCCATAAAAGTTATGAACAGAATCGGTGACAAAGTTATGAACAGAATCGGTGACAAAGGGCAACCTTGGCGGAGTCCAACTTGGCGTGGTCCTACTGGCTTCATCAGTTCGTGATTTACAACTTTCACTGGAGCGGTTTGCAGCCGAGTGTGATGCGGCCGGGATGAGGATCAGTTCCTCCAAATCCGAGGCCATGGTCTTGAGCCGGAAAAGGGTAGCATGCCCTCTCCGGGTCGGGGAGGAGGTCCTGCCCCAAGTGGAGGAGTTTAAGTATCTCGGGATCTTGTTCACGAATGAGGGAAAACTGGAGCGTGAGATCGATAGGCGGATAGGTGCAGCGTCCGCAGTGAAGCGGGCGCTGTACCGGTCTGTCGTGGTGAAGAGAGAGCTGAGTCAAAAGGCAAAGCTCTCAATTTACCGATCGATCTACGTTCCCACCCTCATCTATGGTCATGAGCTTTGGGTTGTGACCGAAAGAACGAGATCTCGGATACAAGCGGCTGAAATGAGTTTTCTCCGCAGGGTGTCTGGACTCTCCCTTAGAGATAGGGTGAGAAGCTCAGTCATCCGGGAGGGACTCGGAGTAGAGCCGCTGCTTCTCCACATCGAGAGGAGCCAGTTGAGGTGGCTCGGGCATCTGGTTAGGATGCCTCCTGGACGCCTCCCTGGTGAGGTGTTCCGGGCATGTCCCACCGGGAGGAGACCCAGAGGAAGACCCAGGACACGCTGGAGGGACTATGTTTCTCGGCTGGCCTGGGAACGCCTTGGGATTCCCCCAGAGGAGCTGCTCCAAGTGGCTGGGGAGAGGGAAGTCTGGGCCTCCCTACTTAGGCTGCTACCCCCGCGACCCGACCCCGGATAAGCGGAAGAAGATGGATGGATGGATGGATGGTGGGGGCCACTAGACATTGTCCCGGGGGCCGCAATTGGCCCGCGGGCCGCGAGTTTGAGACCCCTGCTTTAGCTGAAAGTAACGGGTCAGCTAAAGTTTTGATCTGTCTCTGGATCTGGTGTACTACGGTTCTTCTAAGTCACAGGTTTCTTTAGGTGCTAAAAGTACCTCAGCTAAATGTTTTTCTAGCGTTCTCCTCTTCAGAAGTAGGAACATGTGGCTCTCTTCCTGTTTCCCTTGAAGAACCTTCTTTAAAATCATTGATTTTTCTCACTAATTTTGCCAGAAATCCAAAATGGCTGCTCTGATTTTTACGATATTTATTCTTTTTCTCTTCTTGAGTCAGGTTAAGGGACATTCTATGAAACTGCTTTTTGTATTAAAGAGTTTGAAAGCTGAACGTTTGATTTGTCCTGATATAGCTATAGATTCAATAGATATTTTGGACAAAGTGCATTCATTACTTAACTTTATTAGGCTTTGAGTAAAAATGGACTTAAAGCAGCAGCTGGACGAACCCTAAAACCTAAATGTCTAGTTTTTGTCAGGGTCTAACATCTGTAACAGATAGTTTTTAACAGCTGTGTATTATTTATGTGATTCCAGATGTGCTGGGCGGTTACAACGGGACGATTTTTGCGTATGGACAGACGGCGTCTGGGAAGACGCACACCATGGAGGTGAACCTTTTAATAGCACATGTGTAAACCTGCCCAGCAGTGACCCATATACCGAATTTTTCGGACCATAAGGCGCACTTAAAATCCTTTATTTTTTCTCAAAAATTAACAATAAACCTTATACCATATTTTTCGCCTTACACGTCGCTTCCCCCTATAAGTCACATCAGTCCAAATATGTCTAATAAAGTAGAAAAATCCATAAATATGTTGCTTCACCATACACGTCGCATCTATTGTGCATCACCGCTGATGCGTAGCATTTGTTACGTGTCAGCGGTGGCAACTCGGAAACGTGGGCTGGTGTTGTGCCTAAAATCAATGGGCTGCCAAATGGTGGCCGCGGGAGCATGCATGGGAGGACTTAAACAAGAATTTAATAAGATTAATGCTTAAAAACACTTATTTGTATGCTCGAAATTATAGAAAAGGTGTGTCTCAGTCTAACTTTTGCTTAATAAATGCACTTTATTGGTCAAATTTGCTGCATTTTGCCGAGGCAGTGCAGCTGGTTTAACTGCAGAAAAAAGCAGAACTGCAGCGAGCAGAACAAAGGTGGGGGTAATATGGCAGGCTGATTGTATCATTAATAGTTGGGGAATATTCTCAGTCATCCAGGTCATGGTAAATTCAAAAGTATAAAGTATAATAAATAAAGTTCATTTTTGTCTTTTTAATTTGCCATTATAGCCACGTTTACTTATTACATGAGACAGCAGCATTCCTTACCGCTACTACTACTCTGCTGCCATCAAGTGGCTGAAAGTGGTACTGCTCAATTTTATTTCTGTCAGAATGGATGAAAACGGTCATGTCTCAAGGCCGGCGCAGAGCTCCGCGCTTGAGCGAGCGCGGCGCCCCGCTGTGTGAGCGCCGTGAGGTCGCCGCTGCACAAGCCCTTTGAACGTTCACGCGAGCGCGCCAAGCTCCAATTTTACGAGCGCCTACGCGAAGCGCGGTGTCTGACCAATCAGCTGCACGCGGAGGGGGACTGAACTGACCCCCTCCGCTCACAGAGAACGAAGAAGAAAGCAGAGCTCTGTTGGAGCACACACGCTGCTCACGCTGTGCTCTGCTGTGAACCCCCCCACGCGCGCGCGTGGCGCGGGACTCTGTCCAGCGCGGAGCTCTGCACCGGGCTTCAGACAAAAATTGTTTATAAATATGGAAAAAAAATCCATAAATACTACACTTAAGCCTATAAGTTGCAGAGCATGCAAATTATGCAAAAATCGTGATTTATACAATGAAAAATAGGTAATCAGGTGAACCTTACGTATTAATTCTGGTTGTGCTTACTGACCTCAATTGATTTTATGTAGCTATTGTGAATGAGTTGAATAAAGTTTGACTTATCTGACTGTTTTGTTTCGCTTAATGCGCCTTATAATCCGAAAAATACGGTAGGTCCTCACAGCGTTTTATGTTTTTTTTCAGGGCAAACTTCACGACCCCCAGCTGATGGGGATCATCCCTCGCATCGCCCGGGACATCTTCGACCACATCTACTCCATGGATGAGAACCTGGAGTTCCACATCAAGGTGAGCCGTCAGTTCTAACCAGAGCGCGAGTCCGCGAGAATGCCCCAAGAATCGCCATGAACAAAACGATGACGCGTTCAGATTTGAACCGAGAATTGCTTTTGCCAATTAAAACGGCAGCTAATTTGATCCAGACAGATAATTTGACTTTAATTAGTTTACGTTGATTAAAAAAATAAAAGTCTTGAAGCTGAGATGAACCCCACCACACTAAATGTCTGTGAGCACTCAGTCGGTTTTGAGGATGACTCTCAGCTAGACGGCTACTACCACTCCTGTAGCTCAGTGTCTGTAAATTTCACTGTTTTTTTGTGTTTTCTAAAGTCGAAAGGATGTGGCGGCCATATTGAATCAGGTTGACTGCAAAGGTCAGCTTGTTTTGAGAGTTTCAGTGATTCATGAGATATCTTGCTAACAGAAAGCTAACATAAGTATATGATTTTTAATTGAAATCTGACTCCAAATTGCCTCATGACCCAATAAATTGAGGTTCATTTTGTCCCATTGATTCCTTTTTTTTTATGTTTCGGCTTCTTTCATTCACAGTTCAAACATTTAAATTTACTAAACACTGGATTTAAGTTAAAGGTTTTGAAATTTTCTAAAATACAAACAATAAAATATTCAGGAAATAGAAATGACCAGAGACATTGCATTTCCTGTGAAAATGCAGTGTGAATGCTTATTGCTGAAGAACTTGCTGAAAAACAGCTGAAATGTACATGTAGCTGAAATGGAAGAAGCCTGAATTAGCAGAAGAAAGTAGAAAAACACAAATTTGCTGAATTAGATTTAAATAAGCAGAAATGAACAAAAAAATAAGGAAATTAGTTTAAAAAAGGCGGAAATTTGCAAAAGATAGCTGAATTTTTAGTTATTTATTTATTTATTTTGCTAGCTGAACAGTAGCTGAAAATGCAGAAAAAAACCTAAACTACCAGAAGCAAGTGGAAACAGCTTAAATGAGCTATAAGAAAACAACAACAACAACAACAACGTGGAATTAGCTGAAAAAGCTCAAATTAGCATAAAACAGCTAAATAGTAGAAATGAAATTAGCAGAAATTATTGAATTAGGCTGAAAGTAGCTGTAATTACTATAAAAAAGTGGAATTTTATCTGAAAACATCTAAAAGTAGCTTTAAAAAGGTAGCTAAAAGGGTAGAACAAGCTTAAAGGTCCACTGACATGATTTTTTTACTATTCATAAAATTGCTCAAAATATATATATTTTATCATTTAAATATGTTCGTTTTTGCAAACAAAATGATAAATCACTTTAATTTTGCTTTAAAAGTGATTTTGAACTTCAAGCCGTGTTTAATCATGGGAAATCCGATTACACGTGAACGCACCATCTGTGATGTCACACCGGGCAGAGCTCTGGGCTTGTCACAGTGCGCAGGTATGAGCATCTCGACATGAAGGAAGTCTGATACAGCATCAGACCTAAATTAGATCCTGTTGTTTCTTGTTCCATCACCCAAACTATTTTCTGCTTCCCAAAATGAAGACAAATAGCTCAAATCTTCACATAGATTGCTAAATTCGTCCAGTTTTAAATTGTCCGCTATTAAAGACACCACAGCCCTCTGCCCAGTGTGACATCACATATGGTGCGTTCGAGTGTAATCGGATTTCCCATGATTAAACACGGCTTGAAGTTCAAAATCACTTTTAAAGCAAAATTAAAGTGATTTATCATTTTGTTTGCAAAAACAAACATATTTAAATGATAAAATATATATATTTTGAGCAATTTTATGAATAGTAAAAAATTCATGTCAGTGGACCTTTAAATTAGCAGAAGAAAGCAGAAAGAACATGGTTGCCCGATTAGGCTGAAGCAGAAATGATCACAAAAAAATGGAAATTATCTGAAAAAAGCTGAAATTAGCTAAACCAAAAAAATGCAAATAAGGTAGAAAATGCTTAAATTAGTGTAAAGAAGCAGAAAGAACACGTTTGCCCAGTTAGGATGAAAGAAGCAGAAACTGACATAAAAATGGAAATTATCTGAATATAATTTTTTTATTAGCAAAAAACTGCTGAAATGTAGCAGAAAGAAGCTTAAATTACCAGAAGGAAGTGGAGAGAGCATGTTTTTGCTGAATTAGGCTGAAAAAAGTTGAAATGAGTGCAAAAAAGGTGGAATTAGCTGAAAAAGTTAAAATTTGCATTAAAACAGCAACCTAATAGCTGAAATAACTTAAACTAGCAGAAATAAGCAACAAGCTCATATTAGCAAAAATAAGTTAGAAGAAGCGCAAAAATATTGTAGTCAGGAGAAATATCATGAAAGGATCACAAAACGGCTGAAAAAACAACTGAAATTAGCTGAAAATGGCTGAAAAAAGTAATATGCACAAGGAAGCTGAAACAAGCTGAAGCCGAACAAAATGTGAAAGGAGCAGTAAAAGGTTGTAAACAGATCTAAAGATTTGAAGGATGTAAAATGAGTTCAATTCATTTTCTATGGGGAAAAAAGTGGCAGCAAAGGCTAAATATTTAAAAAAGCTAAAGTTGCACCAATACCAAAAGCCATAGCACCCTTCTCCTGAACGAGCTGAAAGTTTTGATAGTTGAATTGTTGAAATAGCTTGAAAACTGTGGGGAGAAAATCACACCAAACAGAAGAGAACAAGATCACAACAGTGTGAATGCTTCATAAGCATTCACACTATTAGATATTAAACTTTCTCTCTGTTCAGGTCTCTTATTTTGAAATCTACATGGATAAGATCAGAGACCTGCTGGACGGTGAGTTCATTTCAGCCTTTTTACTAAGATTTACCTGTTTTTATTAAAAAAAAACTACCCTAAGTGAACTCTCTGATCTTCATTCTGTCTAAAGTGTCGAAGACCAACCTGGCTGTGCACGAGGACAAGAACAGGGTGCCCTACGTGAAGGTTGGTACGCTGCACGGCGGCTCTGAAGGACAAAACATGAAGGATCCAACAGAGAAGCTTTAGTCCGTAGGGCTGTTAGACCAGCTTCAGGAGCCTAAATGTTCTGTTTCAGGGTTGCACTGAGCGCTTCGTGTCCAGTCCAGAGGAGATGATGGACGTCATTGATGAGGGGAAGACTAATCGGCACGTGGCGGTCACCAGTACGTACCAAACAAATCTTCATGTTGGGCAAGTTTTACAATTTGTCGTAGTCATAGTTCATAACAGTAACATTCATTTTATGTACTAAATCATTAAAAATAAAATAAAACAAGCGACTCTGCACTTGACTTCATGAGTCTCAGGTAGAACATGATGGCTTTCAAGGAGAGTTGTAGTTCCCATTTTTAATTATATTTAAGACCAATAAAGTAAAAAGACACTAAAATGGCCACTGATGTTGCCAGATGAGGTTTATAGCTGCCATCTTGCTAGGTGCTACATGCATCACTCAGTATTGTTTACGAGTTGAAGTAAAAAAAAAAAAAAGTTATTATGTGCTGTGAGTTCACAACACCAAGGAATAGCCTAGTTTTATTTAAATAAACAGGTGAACATGTAAACAAGAGAAAGCGGACTCTAGAAACAAGCCCAGTCCACCGCGCTGCCACCACCGTGATAAAATGACCAGCTGCTGTAAACCAGAACAGAACTGGTCTTTAGGTTCTTCAATATTTTATGTCTGCTTAGGTGATCAGCGCTCTCACTTAGATTCATAACTAGGCCTGTCACGATAAACAATAAATCATTTAATTGCATAATAAATGAAAATTATCGACCTCATTTTCATTTATCGGCTTTATTGTTTCTTCGTGTCTCTCTCTTTCTATTGAAGACACTGGATGATAAAAGGCTCAACTTTGGTGCTCTTCACTGACCCCTCCCTTTCTCATTTATCTTTAAAATCCATTCTAACCGTCCAAAATCGTATTTTTGGATCGTTAAAAGCAGCTAAGTTGAGAAGCTAAGCTACGAGCTAAGCTAACAGGCCGACCTCAGGAAAAACACCTCTGTGTTGTCGAAGCTCCAAAATTCACGGTCGAAACCCGTGCCTTCATCTAAAAAGTTGTTTTTCTCTTTAAAAAGAAGCTGAGAACTTGTTTACGACTAGATATCTTCAAAAAACAAAAAAATAAAAGTAACATTTTTTTTAAGTTAACAATTAATAAAACATTGGACTTCTTGTTTTAGTTCAAAAAAAGTTTTACACTGATATTTATACCTTGTCATGTCCTAGCACCTACCAAGATGGTGGTACCTCATTAGCGTTGTTGTCGGCCTGAGCAGTGTGTTTTTATTTCTGTGTCGGAAGCTGCTAGAAGAAAAGTGAAAAATATTTTCCTTTGAGCACTATTGGTTAAAGTAAATACATTTATCGTACTTTTGTATATTTATTTCTTCTTTCCTAGACATGAATGAGCACAGCTCCCGCAGCCACAGCATCTTCCTCATCAACATCAAGCAGGAAAACGTTGAAACAGAGAAGAAGCTGTCGGGGAAGCTCTACCTGGTCGATTTGGCCGGCAGTGAGAAAGTCGGTCTGAGAGCGGTCAGAAAGATTTACACACAGGAAGCTTCAGTGGTTTGAAAAAAAAATCTGTGTCCCAACAGGTCAGCAAGACCGGAGCTGAGGGAGCTGTGTTGGACGAGGCCAAGAACATCAACAAATCTCTGTCGGCGCTGGGGAACGTCATCTCAGCTCTGGCCGAGGGAACAGTACGTCCTCTGAACCGAAACTCACAGTCAGACTTAGAAAAACTCCACTTTTGTCCGTGTTGCTTGATCAGTTGGTGTTTTTTTTTCTCAGAAAACCCACGTGCCCTACAGAGACAGTAAGATGACCCGGATCCTGCAGGACTCTCTGGGAGGAAACTGTCGCACCACCATCATCATCTGCTGCTCGCCGTCCGTCTACAACGAGGCCGAGACTAAGTCCACGCTGATGTTTGGACAAAGGCGAGTCCCTCTCTTAAACCAGAACTGTTTCCAACTTCTTCCATTTTTTTTGTACAACTGGAACAAAAACAAGTCAGTCAGTGTTTCTGCTTTGTGTATCTTTTTTGACTCAACATAGGGGAACTAAAGAATAGCAGATTTAAGAAAACTATCTAGTAATAACTAGTTTTTCTTGTTAAAGACCGTGTAAAGTGAAATTAAATTTGTGTTTTTATTTTGTCACACGGCATAAATATGTGTTATTAATCACCCATATAAATCTGACTGATTAAAAACATTGATTTCCTTATAAAATTAAGTCTCAAAAATCATGAAAAAACATGATTTTGACTTGCTCTAGAACGCTGGGGGCGTGTCGCACGTGGGCGTGATTTCAGCGCTGTACTGCGCCATGTCCAGCCCCCTTCAGAGCTGAGCTGTGTGGGGAGGCATACGGGGGAAGCAGAGATCACCTGCTCTGTTTTTATCTGAGTTCTGGCTTCCAGCAGCTCCTTTTTCCAAGAGTTACGCTGTTTTTAGTGCACTAACAACTCTGGTTATGTTTTTAAAGTTGAGGACACATAACTCCGCTGTTATAATCAGCGCTATTTTAGAAGATGAGCGGACTCGCGGTCCGAACCGGTCACATCGCATGCGGGGTCTGATCGCCACACACACACACACACACACGCGGACTCGCGGTCCGAACCGGTCACATCGCATGCGGGGTCTGATCGCCACACACACACACACGCGGACGCGCGCCCGAACCGGTCACATCGCATGCGGGGTCTGATCGCCACACACACACACACGCGGGCGCGCGCGCGACCCGGTCACATCGCATGCGGGGTCTGATCGCCACACACACACGCGCGCGCGCGCGACCCGGTCACATCGCATGCGGGGTCTGATCGCCACACACACACACACGCGCGCGCGCGACCCGGTCACATGCATGCGGGGTCTGATCGCCACACACGCGCGCGCGCGGGGGGGGGGCGGAGGTGCGCGGAGGTGCAGGTGGCATGTGGTCGCTCCAGCAGCACGCCAGTACTGGAGGGAGACGGTCGGTAGCGAGTGAACGGCTCCACCGAAGAACGCATTTATAACGGCTGGAGCTGCAGGGGGTGGGGCTTGTGACCGCGTGACGAAACGCGGTCACATTTAAACCACGCCTAAAAAATCCTGAAAGAGAAATGTGTTTATACACAGTTTGATCTATAACTCCAAAATTAATTGAGCTACAATTTTGAGACTTTTTACTCATTTACAAGATTACAATTACGACATTTATAATGTTTATTGAAGAAAATGTTGAAATTCACTTTACACGGTCTTTAAGTTAAACTGACATAGATTTCTGAGTTGAAACAACATACCAAAACTGTTCATCCATTCTCTTCCGCTTATCCGGGGACGGGTCGCGTAGCGAGGCCCAGACTTCCCTCTCCTCAGCCACTCGGGCCAGCTCCTCCAGGGGAATCCCAAGGTGTTCCCAGGGCAGCTGAGAAACATAGTCCCTCCATCGTGTCCTGGGTCTTCCTCTGGGTCTCCTCCCAGTGGGACATGTCCGGAACACCTCACCAGGGAGGAGTCCAGGAGGCATCCTAACCGGATGCCCGAGCCTGGCTTCTCTCAGTGTGGAGAAGCAGCGGCTCTACTCTTAGTCCCTCCCGGATGACCAAGCTTCTCACCCTATCTCTTAAGGGAGAGCCCAGACACCCTGTGGAGAAAACTTATTTCAGACGGCTGTATCCGTGGTCTTGTTCTTTCAGTCACAATCCAAAACGCATGACCATAGACGAGGGCAGGAACATAAATTGACCAGTAAATTGAGAGCTTCGCCTTTTGACTTAGCTCTCTCTTCACCACGACAGACCGGTACAGCGCCCGCTTCACTGCGGACGCTGCACCTATCCGCCTATCGATCTCACGCTCCAGTTTTCCCTCATTCGTGAACAAGACCCCGAGATACTTAAACTCCTCCACTTGGGGCAGGACCTCCTCCCCGACCCGGAGAGGGCACTCTACCCTTTTCCGGCTCAAGACCATGGCCTCGGATTTGGAGGAACTGATCCTCATCCCGGCCGCATCACACTCGGCTGCAAACCGCTCCAGCGAAAGCTGTAGATCACGACCTGATGAAGCCAATAGGACCACATCATCTGCAAAAAACAGAGAAGCGATTCTAAGGCCACCAAAACGGATCCTCTCAACACCTTGGCTGCGCCTAGAAATTCTGTCCATAAAAGTTATGAACAGAATCGGTGACAAAGGGCAACCTTGGCGGAGTCCAACTCTCACCGGAAACGAGCCTGACTTACTGCCGGCAATGCGGACCAAGCTCTGACACCGGTCGTACAGGGACCTAACAGCCCTTATCAAAGGGCCTGGTACCCCATACTCCCGGAGTACCCCCCACAGAACCCCCCAAGGGACGCGGTCGAATGCCTTCTCCAAGTCCACAAAGCACATGTAAACTGGTTGGGCAAACTCCCACGTACCCTCCAGGACCCTGCTGAGGGTGTAGAGCTGGTCCAGTGTTCCATGACCAGGACAAAGACCGCATTGCTCCTCCTGAATCCGGGGTTTGACTATCCGATGGACCCTCCTCTCCAGAACCCCTGAATAGACCTTACCAGGGAGGCTTAACGCCCCCTTTTTTAATAAGGGGGCCACCACCCCAGTCTGCCAATCCAGGGGAACTACCCCCAATGTCCACGCAATATTGCAGAGTCGTGTAAGCCAACACAACCTCACAACATCCAGAGCCCTAAGGAACTCCGGGTGGATCTCATCCACCCCTGGGGTCTTGCCACCAAGGAGCTTTTTAACCACCTCGGTGACCTCAGCACCAGAGATTGGAAAGCCCGACTCAAAGTCCCCAGGCTTTGCTTCCTCAGTGGAAGATGTGCCAGTGGGATTGAGGAGGTCTTTGAAGTATTCTGCCCACTGACCCACGACATCCCGAGTTGAGGTCAGTAGCACACCACCTCCACTATAAATAGTATTGGTGGCATACTGCTTTCCCCCCTGAGATGGCGGATGGTAGACCAGAATCACCTCAAAGCTGTACGGAAGTCATTCTGCATGGCCGTTCCGAACTCCTCCCACGCCCAAGTTTTTCCCCTCAGCGACCACCCGAGCTGCATGCCGCTTGGACTGTCGGTACCCATCAGCTGTTTCCGGGGTCCCACAGGCCAAAAAGGCCCGATAGGACTCCTTCTTCAGCCTGACAGCATCCCTCACCGCCGGTGTCCACCACCGGGTTCGAGGGTTACCACTGCAACATGCACCAATAACCTTGTGGCCACAGTTCCGAAAAGCCGCCTTGACACTAGAGGCACGGAAAATGGCTCACTCAGACTCCATGTCCCCCACCTCCCCCAGAACATGTTTGAAGTTCTCCCGGAGGTAGGAGTTAAAGCTCCATCTCACGGGAGACTTTGTCAGACGTTCCCAGCAGACCCTCACAATAAGTTTGGGCCTGCCAGGTCTGACCGGCATCCTTCCCCACCATCGAAGCCAACTCACCACCAGGTAGTGGTCAGTAGACAGCTCCTTCCCTCTCTTCACCCAAGTGTCCAAGGCATGCGGCCGCAGATCAGATGAGACAACAACAAAGTTGATCATCGAACTGTGACCTAGGGTGTCCTAGTGCCAAGAGCACATATGGGCACCCTTATGCTTGAACATGGTTTTGTTATGGACAATCCATGACAAGCACAGTACAGTAGTCCAATAACGGAACACCACTTGGGTTCAGATCAGAGGGACCGTTCCTCCCAACCACACCCCTCCAGGTCTCACTGTCATTACCCACGTGAGCATTGAAGTCCCCCAGTAGAACAAGGGAGTCCCCAGTTTCCTAGCATTCAGTGTTAGACATGATCTGTTTCTGAAAAAGAAACCCAGTTTAAATTTCAGTTTCTTTACTAGGTTTTCCACGTGGAGCTTAAAAGAGAGATGCGAATCGACCAGGATACCCAAATATTTATAGGAATCAACAAACTCAATAGGGACACCATTTGAGGATAAAATCAGAGGAAGAACTGCTGGGACCGACTTCCTATTTGAAAAAAAGCATCCCTTTGGTTTTATCAGCATTTAGGACAAGTTTGAGATGGAACAAATCTGACTGGATGATGTCAAAAGCGGATTGCAAAAGCTGGAAAGCCTTAGCAACTGTTTTAGCTCGACAGTAAACAACTGTGTCATCAGCATAGAAATGTAAGGATGCATCAGGGATGCTCTGACCTACATTACCTATGTAGATTGTAAAGAGGGTTGGTCCTAAGACTGAGCCTTGTGGTACACCATTGTTGACTGTTAAATAACTGGAAGAAGTACCATTATGTTGAACACATTGCCTCCGATCGGAAAGATAGTTAGAAAACCAACCAATGGTGTGATCTGAGAAACCGATTTCTGAGAGCTTATGACACAAGATGTTATGATCCACAGTGTCAAAAGCTTTAGACAGGTCTAGGAAAAGTGCAGCACAATAATCCTTAGCATCCAATGCTTCAACAACGTCATTAAGAACCTTCAGTGAAGCAGTCGTTGTGCTGTGTTGTTTCCTGAACCCAGATTGATGTCCTTGGGTGTCCTGAAAGGCGCTTAAAAAAAAAAGATTATAGGTAAGATGTTAAATGAGTCCAGATAATTTTTTTATTTGAGAGTTTATCAGTTTTTCTAGAACCTTAACTAAAATGCAGAGTTTAGAGATCAGTCGATAGATGTTCTGTGAGGTGGGGTCACCTCCCTTCAGCAAAGGAAGAACAAAGGCTGTTTTCCAAGCATCTGGAATGGAGTTTTGGCTTTTGGACAGATTAAAGGTGGGGTATGTAACATTGTAATGTAGTCTAACTTTTCAAACAATATATTTTAACATATTTCTTCACTCTGTCACGATCTACTGACAGACTGATGTTAGACAAAGTAATCTCTGAAAAAAACTATAGTCCCCTTGCTTCTCTATCAGCATTTATAAAAACACTGAAAACACAAGAGTGACCCGGACAATGACCAGCCAATAAAAACAGAGTTGTTTGTCACGCCCCAACCCACGCCCCCACCTGTCCCAGCCGCAGCGCCGCGGCTCGTTCTCATTCAAAGGATTGCAAAGCGATGCAGGACTGTTTTGTATGTGACACAAAATGTATTAAATATCCCTTCTTTATCCCAGAGCTGGACTTTTATTTAGTTTTTTTGCCAAAAGTCAAGTGATCGCTTCATCCTTCACTGACAGGAATGAGGAAATGGATTTGTCACGACTCACGAGCGAATATCATGTCCAACGTTGCTTCGTGAACCTCTGCTGATTTCTTCTGGTTTTTGTGTTGTTGGATGAGTGATTCATGGTTTTATTATATTTTTTAAACAGTTATATTATCATATAAACACAGAACTTCGCAGCGCAGAGACAGGACATGTACTGGGGACGGAGCATTCCAGACATTCCAGACCAGCGCTGACAGACATGATGAAATCACGAGCAAATTAAATAATGTCCAACGTTGCTTCGTGAACCTCTGATGATTTCTGCTGGATTTTGTGTTGTAGGACTAGCGCTCCATGGTTTTATTTTATTTTATTAGAAGGTTTTATTAACATAAACACAGAATATCGCAGCGGCTCTGAGCAGACAGCAGCAGGGGGCGGAGCAGATCCCAAGTTCAGCAGAGCACGGACTGTGGCATTCTGCTCCCTCCCCTCAGAGCCATATATGGCTCTGAGGGGAGGGAGCAGAATGCTTTTCTGCGCTGAAAATATTTCTAAGTCCAGAGTGTTCAAAAAATCGCAGACCATACCTTTAAAGATGTGGGTCACAGGGACTGTGATGATATGAGCAGCCAGCCTTAAGAAATAAGGTGGAAGTTCATCTGGACCTGCAGATTTTTTAGGGTCAAGACCTTTTAACAGTTTATTTACCTCACTGACTGAGAACGAAGAAAAAGAGAAGGTGTAATTAACTGAGGATTGACTTGTAGGAGGGTTAGATTTGATTTGCCCTGTTGGCATGCACACAGCTGGATATCTCATTGACTTGGAAGACTTGATGATGTGTCTATCTCTGCTGTCATCTGTGGATCTTAAGGATGCATATTTAATTGGATTCATGACAACTGGTTCCTGCTTTTTTGGATTCGGCTGGTTCCTGGTCTATCAACAAACAAGGAAGTCGTTGGCAGCAAATCTGGACCTGGTCAAGCTGCCTGCCTTATATGATGGCTTGGTTCATGTCTCGAGAACCCAGACTTTTGGCAGAATGGATCAGATCTCGGGATTATTCTCAGACATGTTCCATTGGTATGGTCATTTAATTTGGACATTTCGGAAATGAGTGGACTGACACAGACTGAAGGTAGATGTCATTGAAGTTCTGCCTGTCCCCAAAACAATCGTGTTTATCTGAAATTCGGCTCCCTGACTGGCCTTGACAGGCCGTCTTATCTCAACATGCCTGGAAAAGTTTGTAAACCTGATGCTCTCCCCCCTCCCAACCCTTCTACTACACCCGAGTGTGCACACATCTCTCCAGAGGGAACTACTGGATATGAACGAAGTGATTTCCTCTGAACTCTGCAGTGCCTCTGCATGCTGTTCTATGGCTGCTCACCGCCCTTGAGTCCCCCCTGCTTGTGTGCAAATTTTTTTTTTCATTATCACATTTTTGACCTTCAAACCGAGATAAAAAATGTGTTAGGAATTTTTTTTTTGTCTCCAAACCCTATGTGTCATTTTTCACCACTTTTATTGTCTGTCCAACAGATCTCACTTGTAAATGAGTCTTCGAGGCTCAATGTGACTTATCTGTTTAAATAAAGGTTAAATGAATGGTTGCCCACTTCTGCTCTGCGCCTCTTGCCAAGGGCAACTCCTGAGTGGACAGAACATGTTGGAGTGGAAGAGTGTCCAACTCCTCTCAAGGAAACTGGTTCCAGAGCCAGAGCCATGCGTCGAGGTGAATCAGACTATTTCTAGCCGGAACCTCTCAACCTCACACACCAGCTCAGGATCCTTCCCCACCAGAGAGGTGACATTCTACATCCCAATAGCCAGCTTCTGTAACTGAGGATCAGACCGCCAGGGTCCCCACCCTTGGCCACCACCCATCCCACATTGCACCCGACCCCTTTGGCCCTTCCCACAGGTGGCGAGCCCATGGGAAGGGGGACCCGCGTTTCTCTTCAGGCTGTGCCCAGCCGGGCTCCGTGGGTAAAAGCCCGGCCACCAGGCGCTCGCCAGTGTGCCCCACCTCCAGAGTGGGGGTCCGGTGGCCCATGTCCAGGCGAGGTAACGCTGTTTCCGTTAATTTTACTCATTACCAATCATTTACCGAAACAATTCAGTCAACTAATAAATTTAAATCAACTAAAGCAAAAGTTTATTAATCAAGATAACAATAATGTTTATTCACTCAACTTAAAATTTTAAGTTGAGTAGTAATGCCTTAAAATTCTAAGGATTTAAACCTTTCCCACACTTCTTGCAATGTTCTAAACCCTTAAACATGTCATTTTAACAACATACATATATGTACCGTACAGTACTGCAGCATTTTACTCACCAGCTCTGCAGAACACAGCAGCTCGGTTCCTGTGTTTGGTTCCGGTTCGGCAGACCTACCCAGCCTTAGTCCGGTTCTGATCGTCTCTCTGCAGCCCTTGAGCAACAAGACACTTTTAGATTCTTCCAGGATAAAGTGGCCTCAGTCAGACAGGTCACTGGTCCTGTTGCTCCTGACTACTCTGTTGTCTCTGTAGCTCCGGTTGTGTTTGAACAGTTTCAACCAGTGTCTCTTGCCACTCTCACTGATGTTGTTCAACACTTAAAGATCACCAATTGCCCTCTGGACTTTCTTCCGTCCAGGTTTTTAAAAGAGGTTTTTAATTCTGTGGGTTTCTGTGTTTTAACACTTTTAAACTCCTGCCTTCGTTTAGGAATTGTCCCTGCTGCATTTAAACATGCTGTAGTTAGGCCCCTTCTTAAAAAACCTCACCTGGACCCATCAATTTTATCTAATTTTAGACCTATTTCTCATCTGCCTTTTTTATCTAAAGTTTTAGAAAAAATTGTTTTTATGCAGTTACAACCTGTTTTGGAAAATCATGGTATTTTTGAAACATTTCAGTCTGGTTTTAGATCCCGTCATTCTACCGAATCAGCCTTGTTAAAAGTCCATAATGACATTTCCATGTCCATGGATGCCAAGTGTCCCGTTGCACTGGTGTTGCTGGACCTCACAGCTGCATTTGATACAGTAGACCACACTGTCCTTCTATCTCGCCTACAACATTATGTTGGAATTTCTGGTACAGCACTCAAGTGGTTCACTGCCTACTTGACCAACAGAACATTCTCTGTCATGTTGGACACTCTTTCTTCCTCCACTGCCGTTCTTTCTTGTGGTGTGCCACAGGGTTCTATTCTTGGTCCTCTCCTCTTCTCACTGTACATGCTGCCTCTTGGATCAGTAATAGCCAGACATAATTTTTCTTTTCACTGCTATGCTGATGATGTACAAATTTATCTACCAATGAAACCCAAAAACAGTAATCTTCTCACTCCCTACTCTGATTGTATTAACGACATTAAACAGTGGCTTCACCGTAATTTTTTGTTTTTAAACGAAGGAAAGACAGAATGCATCTTCTTCGGTGATGATGCTCCCTGTAACTTTGGTGCTCTAACTTCCAAATGCAGACCAACAGTTAAAAACTTGGGGGTGACATTTGACAAGGACTTAAAATTTGATAAACACATAGCGTCTGTAGTCAAGGCCTGTTTTTATCAATTACGTCTTTTATACAAAGTTAAACCTTTTTTAAATCGTTTTGATTTAGAAAAGGCCATTCATGCTTTTATCACCTCAAGACTTGACTACTGTAATTCCCTGTATGCGGGAATCTCCCAATCCTCCATTAGACGCCTTCAATTGGTCCAAAATGCTGCAGCTAGACTTTTAACCAACACCTCCAGACGTGAACACATTACCCCTGTTTTATTTTCTCTCCATTGGCTTCCAATTGATTTTAGAATTAAATTCAAAATTTTATTATTCACTTTTAAAGCACTCAATGGTCTTGCCCCACTGTATTTGACTGATCTTGTAACTGTCCGTGAATATAGGAGAACACTGAGATCATCTAATACATTTCTCCTGTCCTATCCCAAAGTCCAACTACAAACGTTGGGGTGACCGGGCCTTTTCTGTCGTTGCACCCAGTCTCTGGAATAAGCTACCTCTGGACTTGCGCTCCATCACTCATATGGAGTCTTTTAAATCTAATCTTAAAACCTTTTTATTCAGGCAGGCTTTTAATACCTAGTAGTTCTTTGACATTCTTGTTAGGTCTTAATTGTTTTTAATTTTTAACTGGCTGTTTTTTATTGTTATTTTTTATTGTTTGTTTTATTTCTGTATTGTTCAGCACTTTGTGCACCTTCTGGCTGCTGAAAAGGGCTCTATAAATAAAGATTGATTGATTGATTGATTGATTGAGAGCCGGACCTTCGGATAGCCAGCACAAAACCACAGATCAAGTCCAAATCCAATGGGAAAAAGGTCCTGGTGAGCTCCGGAGAAAACACCGGACCTTAAAGCAACACCTCCCCACTCGAGAGGCCTCATGGGCCGGCAAGCAGCACTCAAATGGACTAATGAGGCTGGAAGTCTGGTTCTGGTCCAATTCCTGGTCGGTTCCATTTGACTGTGCATCCACTGAGCACCGAAGTCACTATGAATAAGGGCCAAACATTTTCAGATCAGATCAAAACTTTCCATCCATTTCAGCAGAAAGCAACTTTGCCTTCTGGGCAGTGCACAATTGGCATCTGGCTGGGTAATGTAGTCCTTTATACTGGTGATACAGTGTAGGCTTGTTGAAAGAAAACTACAAAATGGTAGCGCTTTTTTGTTGTTGTTGTTTACAATCTTACAGTACTGAACTTTGAAAGACCGTGTCCGCAAAAGTTGAATTGTGAAGAAGCAAGGGACTACTGTATTCTCTTCACACTGTTTTCAATCCTTCAGAGGACCAGCGTCTCTTCTCTGGTGGTTTCTTGTAGTACGGCCACAAAGTAGGATGCAGGTTTTTCTCCATCGGCCATTTGTCAACAAAGTGAAATGAGCTCACATGCATAGTTTTGGGTGGTCACTTAAAGTTCAGATTCTTCAGCTACATTCTTCTTAAGTCCTCTTCTGTAGGTAGATGGAAACCATACAGATTTTCACAGGAACTCTTTTTGTTTTGGGTCCGTGTTCAGAACGTCGTTGTTGTAGCCACTGATTTAGTTTGGTCTGGTTGTTCATGCAGCCGTGAACAACACAACAGGTACCTGAACTCAGCACGGCTATTTTAGTAAACTTTATTGTTGTCAAGTAAATGTGAACGAAACAATAAAAGTGGTTTTATCTGCCATACTGAATGCAAATTACTTTCAAATAAACGCGGTCCGTGCTCCGGTACCATGGTTAACCAGTGCTCACTGCTACAAAGTACTTCCTGTCTGACAGGAAGTTGTACACATAATCGTGTATACAGTTGAGCCCCCAGGAATAAGGTGGATAAGTAAAGAAGGTGATTGTATAAGTTCATGCAGCGTGTCAAAAACTGACTTGAAAAATGAACAGATTTGAACTCACTGCAGTGATTGAATAACAAGATAAAGCTAATATTGTTCCAGTGCTGTAAGTTAATGTAAAGAATAATTTCCAGCAGTAGCTCGTTATTGGAGTTTGTCTGAAGAGCAGGCTGTATTTATTTATTTATTACATCTCTCAGTGATCACAGCTCTGATGGACATCATTTATTTCTTACAGGACTCCGTGTCCATGTCTTCGCCTGCCTTCCTCCTTTCTCTCTTTGTAAGTAATCCTTGTTCATCCTTTTATTCTCACAGAAGCAGACAATGCCATTGAACTTTAGCTGAAATTAGCTTTATATTTTAAAGCACTATTTAATTTAGAGAATTGTCAGTTCCTGTGAAAACACAGTGTGAATGTTGCTGAATGATTTTAGCTGAAAGCTGGTGAAGATGCTGAAACCAGCTGAAAAGTTTTCACTGCTAAACTGTTGAGAGTTGAATTTGAACAGCTGACATTTGCTGAAAGCAGGAAATTAAAAGCAAAAAAAAAAAAAGAGAGAGAAAAACAGTAGAAATGTGTAGAAAGAGCTGAAATAGGCAGAGGTTGAATAGATTGCAAAAGAGATTAAATTAGAAAAAAGAAAAGTAGCTGAAAAAAAACTGAAATTGTTAGAAAGATGCTGAAAGGAGCATAAAACATTTAAATTGTTAAAAACAATTACAAAAGGTGGAGATTAACCAACAAATGAGCTGAGGCTAAAACTACAGTAACAGAAAAACACCTGAAAAGTAGCTGAAAATACAGAAAAAAAGTTTAATTTAGCAGAAAGAAGCTGAACAAAAGCTGAAATGGGTGGTTAAAGATTGTAAACAGCACAAAGGATGTGAGATTATAATAAATTTATAATTAAATTTGCACAAATACTAAAAGTGAGAGCAATGATGTCCTGAACGAGCTGAACATTTTGAGACATGAATTGATGAAACAGAACAAGAACTAAGGAACGAGCTGAAAATCGGATATTAATAGTTTGGAAATGTTCAAATGGAAACGTTCAAACGACGAGCTGAGTTTAAACCCAACTTCTTGTCTGTTGCTGCAGGATGGTGGCACCAGAGGGCGTCGCAGTGCCATAGAAGCTGACCTCAAGATGAAGAAGTGAAAAGTGGGCGTTTTGTCCAGCAGCTTGTGTTGGGAGTGGCGGACTGAGATTGTTGCTCAGCCGCACGGTTTCAGTCCGAGCTCTGCCGGGTCATCTGTACTTACACTCCAGACATGATCGGACTGCAACACGGAAGGGTTCATTTCATCCGAGACATGGAGTCCATTTGTTTGTTCCCAGATTACTGTGGGGGAGTTAAACATCCCTAAACCTAACAGCAGATCACTGTAACTGGCTCTGCCATCATCGGGACCAAACCAGTAATTAACCTGGATTAAGTCACCCATTCAGACTGAATTAATGTGTGCCCAAGTCCTGCATGAGAGGATGAGTTACTCGTTACTAGTTACAGTTGTAATCTGTCCCCCCCCCCCCCAGAGTAATGTTTGTTTTAGATCATATAAAATCAAGAGGTGAAGAAACTCGGGGGCCCAGATCCAGATCATTTCAAATATGAAAGGTTTTTGTATGTGTGCTGTGTGAACTGAATTTGTCTTTGTGACTGTGCAACACCTGGGAGGAGAAAATACAAACCGGATTCCAAAAAAGTTGGGACACGAAACAGATTGTGAATAAAAACTGAATGCAATGATGTGGAGATGGCAAATGTCAATATTTTATTTGTAATAGAACATAGATGACAGATCAAAAGTTTAATCTGAGTAAATGTAACATTTTAAAGGAAAAATATGTTGATTCAAAATTTCAGTGTCAACAAATCCCAAAAAAGTTGGGACAAGTAGCAATAAGTGGCTGGAAAAAGGAAATTGAGCATATAACGAACAGCTGGAAGACCAATTAACACTAATTAGGTCAATTGACAACATGATTGGGTATAAAAAGAGCTTCTCAGAGTGTCAGTGTCTCTCAGAAGCCAAGATGGTAAGAGGATCACCAATTCCACCATTGTTGCACAGAAAGATAGTGCAGCAATACCAGAATGGTGTTACCCAGCGTAAAATAGCAAAGACTTTTAAGTTATCATCATCAACCGTGCATAACATCATCAAAAGATTCAGAGAATCTGGAACAATCGCTGTGCGTAAGGGTCAAGGCCGTAAAACTCTACTGGATGCTCGTGATCTCCGGGCCCTTAAACGTCACTGCACCTCAAACAGGAATGCCACTGTCAAGGAAATAACAGAATGGGCTCAGGAATACTTCCAGAAAGCATTGTCAGTGAACACAATCCACCGTGCCATCCGCCGTTGCCAGCTGAAACTCTACAGTGCAAAGAGGAAGCCATTTCTAAGCAAGCTCCACAAGCTCAGACGTTTGCACTGGGCCAGGGGTCATTTAAAATGGAGTGTGGCAAAATGGAAGACTGTTCTGTGGTCAGATGAGTCACGATTTGAAGTTCTTTATGGAACACTGGGACGCCATGTCATCCGGACCAGAGAGGACAAGGATAGCCCAAGTTGTTATCAACGCTCCGTTCAGAAGCCTGCATCACTGATGGTATGGGGTTGCATGAGGCAGCTTGCATGTCTGGAAAGGCACCATTAATGCAGAGAACTATGTTCAGGTTCTAGAACAACATATGCTCCCATCTAGACGTCATCTCTTTCAGGGAAGACCCTGCATTTTTCAACAAGATAATGCCAGACCACATTCTGCAGCAATCACAACATCATGGCTACGTAGGAGAAGGATCCGGGTACTGAAATGTCCAGCCTGCAGTCCAGATCTTTCACCTATAGAGAACATTTGGCGCATCATAAAGAGGAAGGTGCGACAAAGAAGGCCCAAGACGATTGAACAGTTAGAGGCCTGTATTAGACATGAATGGGAGAGCATTCCTATTTCTAAACTTGAGAAACTGGTCTCCTCTGTCCCCAGACGTCTGTTGAGTGTTGTAAGAAGAAGGGGGGATGCCACACAGTGGTAAAAATGGACTTGTCCCAACTTTTTTGGGATTTGTTGACGCCATGAAATTTTGAAACATATTTTTCCCTTAAAATGATACATTCTCTCAGTTTAAACTTTTGATCTGTGATTTGTGTTCTATTCTTAATAAAATATTAGATGTTGGCACCTCCACATCATTGCATTCAGTTTTTATTCACAATTTGTTTATTGTCCCAACTTTTTTGGAATCCGGTTTGTATAACATTTATAAATTGTGTGGACTCAAAAGCATTAACAAAACAAAACCATGAATATTTAATAGTATTGTGAGATTAAAGCTGTTCAGAGTTTAACTGCACTACAAGTGAGAAAAAAGAAACCTCCAGGTTTAATATTTTCTTACGTCCTCACCTCGTCATCACTGTCTTATGAGGGTGTAACGATAATTCAAGGGTTTTTAATTTCACTTGTCTGGTCTTACTAATATTGTGACTTTTATTAAATCATAAAAAACATGCTTAAATCCTATCAATCACTTAATCCTCACTTTTCTGTGAAGTTTGTTTTTGCCCCAAAGTTCAGCCTAGATCCTGGGGCAAACAGAAAAACAATTAAAACCCTTTGTCTGCTAAATAAAGAGTGGTGTTGTCTTCCTAATGTTACTGCAGGTTCATCCAATAGCAGCTCCTTGGGGTGGGGGTGGGGCACACATTTCCTGAATCAATAACTGCACAAATGTAACGACCTGCTGTGAAAACAGATCAACTATTTGTTGCTTCATATTCATCATTTTTTCCTCTCCGGCAGGCTGAAGTCGTGTCTTGTTAAAACATCTGGTCTCATAATTCATCTATTGATGAAATCAGAGAAATGGGACACCTCCCACACCCAGCTACACCTGAAGCGGGCGTATATTTAATTATAACAGTAAAGTTCCAGCTTTCTGGATTGAATTTCTAATTTGATTTGAAGTCATAATTCTGCAACAATACTCCAGATTTACATTAATGGGGACAGAAGTCGTGTGAAGTAATTCTAAAGAATAGAAAAGGTCGAGGCAGGGTTCAAACCTGCACACTACTTTGAGCCCTTATTTATTCAACCTTTATTTATACAGGTTAGTCTCATTATGAACTGGCTGCACCTTTATTTGCATTTTCTGGCATTCTTTATTTTTTAATGAATAAGGATTTCTGTACAAAGTTCACTGAAAAAGATTTCCACCCAAACCAAATGGTGCAAGCTATTAACCAAATGACCTGAGGACTCGATACATTAGTTTTTTTTTTTGTTCAACAAGCATCTAAAGTGGACCCAAACAGCAAAAGTTTAGCTTGTGACAATGACTGCTTGGTTCATTTTAACCTAATGTCTAATTTTAACCTAATGTCTAAAAAGCATCAACATTTAATACATTTGAGTACACATTTGAACATTTCAGTAGCATAGCATTAAATTTACAGGGCCTCCAGGCGAACTGAGATAAGGTGGCTTGTCAAATAGAGCTGCCATTTCTAACCCGGACCCACCCGATCCAGATTTGGACTGGGCCATACTAATGTGCGGGCCGGGTCAGTGTCGGGCTTTTTCTTGCGTCAGGGATGCGCGCAGCCAACAATCCAATACTGTATATGCAAACATGGCTTGCCATATTACACCTGCTACATGCGGCCATTTCACTGCGCGCTAACCGGCTGGTTGAAAGAGGTAAAAACTTAAGTTAAGCTTCAGATGGACTACTATCAGCGACCCATCAGCTCAAATGGACTTTCATTCAGCCGCTGCACTCAGAGGACGCGCGCGGTCGACGACCCAAACAGGTGAGATCACAAAATATCAGTCATGTCAGAGCAGGGTCCAGTGCAGGAAGGGGAAGCAGTTAATGCGCTTTGACGGCTCCTCAGCTCTGATCTTCTGCCCATCAGCTGCACGCATCCACCAACCGTTAATAGTCGGTGGTATAAGCAGTCAAAGCTTAATTAAAAAAGTTCTGGGGGGCTGGGGTGGTTTTGGACCTATAATTACTGTTAATTTGTCAGATCAGGTGGGGTTCAGAAATGATGGCTGCAGGTTAGGTCCGGGTCAGTTCGGATTATTTGGACCCGAGTGTCTAGAATAGAATAGATCTTTATTGGCATCGTCATTGCACCGGAGCACAAAAACATTGCAATTGACGCACACACCGTCCTTGAGAAGGGGGACGTGTACACGCAGCCGCAGACGAAATTAATCTGCGCCGCCACAATCAGATATGGAAAAAAAAAGGAAGGTTACAATAGGTAATCAGTGGTATTCAAAAAAGATTCTATCTTGTCTTTCAGGACACTCTATGATACAGTCAAAAAACTTATCAGCCAAGCACAGATAAGACAAATCACATGTTGCATTTTGGTGGCGAAGCAGTGAGATAATGTCTGTGGGCACCGTCCAGATTAGAGCACAGTTCTGCGCAGATGGAAACATCCGACCCGAGCTATGGGTCCACGTCCCCCCCCAGTGTAGTCCGCTCGGCTGCAAATGAGTCCCAAACCGCACCGCAGGTCTGCGGTCCTCAACGGCCGTTCCCACCGTGCGATTAAGCTCATACAGCAGCTGGTTCATTGAGGTCACAGCTCGGATCACAGACTCGTTCTGAGCAGGAAGCTTTGACAGCGCGTTGATCGCTGCGGAAGTCTTCCTGATTTTCCAGTAGCAGAGGCACTTACACAAGCCAAAAAGCAGCGCACCTGCTACCATAAATCCAATTATGAATAGGTCTTCCTTGACCGAAAGAACGGTTAAACACATCATTTTCCCATTCTCCCCAGGAATCCATGATGTATCCGGCCGCGTGCGTGTCCAAGGGGCACGCCGGTTCTCCTGGACCGGAGCGCTTCGTAGAAAAATTTTTATCAATAGAGGAAACAACCCACGCCACTAAATCCATGTTCCAAATTGCTTCGAGCGAGCACTGAAGAGCTGCAGACGAGACAAAAGTAGCAAAAGCAGGGGGGAGGAAAACTTGAGGGAAGGAGCGGAGCAGAGAAGCAGCTGTTATGCCAAGAGCCGGAAGTAGAGTAGTAGTCTACTGTCAAGGTCAGCCGGGGAGCTGAATTCAAATAAACGTTTGTTTTGGCAAAAGACAGAACTTACCGATTTATGTCCGCTTTGAGTCTTTGCTGGTCCTTACGAATCCCAAAACGTCCAAATTAAGTGGACACACCACTGGTCTGTGCCTGAGAGTATTCCCCGAGATCTGATCCATCCTGTGAGCGTTCAGTTTGCATTGCAATTGAGCCTGGGTGCTCGATGCACAGAGCAATCCATCACATAAGGCAGGCAGCCTGACCAGGGCCACATTTGCTGCAGACGACTTCCTTGTTTGTTGATAGACCAGGAACCAGCAGATTCCAAAAAGCAGGAAACCTGTTATCATAAATCCAATTAGCCGGTATATAGGAGTCTTCACATCCTCCATGGACAGCAGAGATAGACACATCACCTTCCAATCGCTCCAGGAATCCATGATATACAGTATCCAGCTGTGTGCGTGTCTTCAAGGCAAGTCAGCTCGCCTGAAGCTCGTCTTCTCGTTGAGAAAATTATATCAATTGCATTGAGAGACCAGCTGACCAGGTCTTTAGCAAAAATGATGGTTGGAAGATATGTAGAGTGGCTCTGAAGCAGTTTCACAGACAGGACAGAGCAAAG
>JBBPBX010000389.1:60725-102864 GCA_038048925.1 Garcialebias charrua
TATATATATATATATATATATATATATATATATATATATATATATATATATATATATATATATATATATATATATATATATATATATATATATATATATATATATATATATATATATATATATATATATATATATATATATATATATATATATATATATTATATATATATATATATATATATATATATATATATATATATATATATATATATATATATATATATATATATATATATATATATATATATATATATATATATATATATATTTAATAGGTTTCTCATGCAAGTACTAGCCATTTTCCGATTCCCCAAAATTAAGGAAATCGGGGCCGATAAATCGGTCGGCCTATTTATCGGTGCACCCCTAATAAAACAGTAACACGTTAACCTGACAGATGTATTTACTGTATTTTTTGCTGTGTAAATCACACCTCTTCGCAAAAAATTTAAAAGTCCTGCGACTTACACAGCGAAGCAACTAATATACTTTTTTTTCACCATATTTATAATCCAATTTTTGGCTGAGATCTGACGATTTCATTCATTCTGACATGGAAAATATTGAACACTACCATTTTCAGCCACTAGAGGGCCCTCGACTAATGTGGCAAGCCAAGTGTCTCATTAATAGGTAAAAGTGGCTATTAATGAGTCACTTGGCTTGCCATAAAAAGCCACCGTCATCTCGCTCTGGAAATCCGGGAGCAAAAATTAAAAAAGTCAGCTGCACTTCACCGCCCAGGCGAAATGCAGCTGATTTGACCATTAAAGTGCATTTATTAAGGCAAAGTTCAACTGAGACACACCTTTACTATAAAGTCGAGCAAACAAATTGTTTTTAGGCGGTGATCTTGTTAAATTTCGGCAAAATGCACAGCGAGTCCACCCTCTGAACGCACCTGCTTCGGCAAATCGATTTTCAAAATGCAGCTGATTTGACCATTAAAGTGCATTTATTAAGGAAAAGTTAAACTGAGACACACTTTTGCTATAATTTCGAGCAAACAAATAATGGTTTACAAGTGTTAATCTAGTTAAATTCTTGTTAAAGTCGTCCTGTGCATGCTCCCGCAGTCGCCATTTGGCAGACAATCAATTTTTGGCACAACACCGGCCCATGTTTCCAGGTGGTCATTGGAGAGGCATATACACAACACGTCAGTGGTGACGCATAATAGATGTCTTATACGGTGAAGTGACTTGTGTTTTTTTCCACTTTATTAGACATTTTTGGACTGATGCGACTTCTACGGCAGCAAATACGGTATACATGTACCGGTATCTTTTTTTCCCAACCAGACCACATGTTTGCTTACTTTGCTGTTTCTCCTTCCAGCAGCTGCTCTGCAGGTGCTCGATGTAGTCGCTCTCAATGGTTTTCTCCAACTCCTCAAGTGCGGCTCCACGATACTCCTTCTCAAAGCTTTTATCCACATAGTATGGTACACCCATGTGCTGCGTTTCTCTCGATACCACCAGCCCCATGGCTCTAATACCAAAAGCAGAAAAATCAAAAGGACCTAAGGTGTTTCTCGTGGTGGAACCAAGGGATTAGTTTAAAGACCATGTAAGGTTGATGGTAGACTCACGGCTTGTAGAAGAGACTGTAGGGGGGGTTAGTGGCCATCATCTGAGTAAATACTGATATGAGGATTAACAACAGCACAGGGAGGAGCTGCAGGAGAGCTGTGAAGGTGTTCTGTTGGAAGAAAATCGCCATATTATACATTATATGGAAATAAGGAGTCATTTGTTAAAAAAAAAAGTTCCCCATGGCTTGTTGCGCTGCATGTTCAGAAGACGACACAACTCTGAGGTTTATCGGGGAGTCGTCCTCATCTTCATGAGTCACTGACCTGACTCTGGTTGTCCTCCACCACCTCCTCGCGTCTCTCATTAGCCCGCCGACGTCGAGGCTGATAGAACTGAGAGTATGAGGCTCCCTGGTTGGTGTACACGTGAACGTTTCCTGCAGAGTCAAAGAGTCAATGTTTCATTGTACGCTAATGAGAAACTGACAGAGGACGTATCCGTCTGTGAGCCAAAACGTTCAGGTATAAGTAACTCACCAGTGGGAAACCTGCCTCCGAAAAAAATGTTGAAGAGTTCTTCGGGGGAAATGTCGGCCTCGAAGTCTCTGTAGAAGCTCCGGTAGTGTCCGGAGCGACCGTGGCCAGTGTGTTGGGGTGTGGCTGCAGCTGAACACTGATCTCCATATTGATCGTACTGCTGCCTCTTCTCTGGGTTGCTCAGCACTGCGTACGCGTTGCCTATTGCTGTGGGGAGGGGTGGAGCTTGTTAGATCTGAGCCGGACAGTGTTCTTAAAGAGTTTTGCTGGTAACATTCTGGCTGCTGAACGTTTGCTGTAATACCAGCTCCGGATTTTAATGCAGCTTAGACTGAACAGATAAATGGTGGTTTTCAAACGGTGTAAAACTTTAAACCGGTTATAATTTGTTTACCAGGAGCCACTAGGACCAGGAAATCTACATTTACGGTAACTTTGGAAAAATTGGATAATTTCTGCAATCAGATTTAATTCATACATATGTTAAAAATAAAATAACCTTTGATTATAAATTATGGAAAATAGAACTCATAAAGATGGCTATAATATCTATCAGATGTGTAAACTAGGCCATAAGCTGATAAATAATATATTTTCAGTTACTGCTAACTTTAAAAATCAAACCCTGACACTTTCTGCTGTCAGTAAGAAAACAATTCCTTATTTCTAATAAGGTCTTTAATAAGAAACAAAACATCAAAACTATAAATCTGGATTATAGTTCACATAATTTTAGTGCTTGGTGGAGATTATAAATTAATTAGTAATGATTGAATAGGTTGGAACGACCCTGGCTCTTAGTGGAGCAACCTAAAACTTTATAATGTACTGTACTAAGTTACCATGGGTAATCAGAGTTTCACCATCTTTGTGAGATTATAGCTCTGCCTCCCCTCCCTCTTGTACCACCTTAACACAAGAAACTTTCACACATTACCACACAACACAAAGATTTTTAACACTGGACTCTGTGTCATCAAAACGAGTTATACACTCAACTCTCGGTCATGTGCTCATTCAATTTGCACTACTTCTCATATTTGCACTAATGTTTGTATTACATTACTGTCTATAGTCATACTACTGTTTACATCTACATTTACACTACTTTTTATATCCACACTACTGCTGATATATATACAGGGAACCCCCGACCTACGAACGAGTTTGGGACCTAAGAACCGTTCGCAGCTCGATCCGTTCGTAGGTAGGGGGTGAAAATTATATTTAAAAAAAAAAATTATTCATTCATTCATTCATTCAACCTTTATTTATCATGCTAACGGAGCGCGCGCACACATTTAAGCATGTAAAGTAGTGTACTGTAATGTTAAACATTGCTATTCACATTTACAGAATAAATAAAAATATATTTTCTTACTTTGAGATGGTCAAAGCCGACATCTTAGGTTGCCATGCGTTGATTGTTTTCGGGCCGAGCAGCGCGGGCCACCGCAGCTGCTCCAGGCCTGTGTTAGCTAGCTGGCTAGCTTCTGCTAGCCAAGCCATGAGCTAGTGTTGGAGCGGCGGCGCGATCAATCTGCAGCTCCTGCTCCAGCCGCTGCTCCAGCCTGAGACGTCCACAGAGCTATTCCAGCTAGTAATTAATCCACATGATGCGATCCTGGTCACCAGTGTTCAAAAGGCCGGCTCCCGTGTTAGCTCCAGTGTTAGCTCTGGAGCTAGCCAGGCCGGAGGTGTAGCCAGGCCGGCCGGAGGTGTTCGCACGGCGGCCTGGCACGATCGGCGATAAATCCGCTCCTGCCTGAGACATCCACAAAGTTCACAGAGACGTTTCCAGCTAGTAATTAATCCATATGAAGCCATCCTGGTCACCAGTCTTCGTCCAGCTCTCGGCAGCTAACCTAAGATGGCGTCCGGTCCGGTGTTCTACATTAATTTGTGACCGGAGACCCCAGTGACTGAACCTTAAATAGCGTCCGGTGTTCTACATTAATTTGTGACCGTGTAAACTGAAGACCTACTTCCTGTTTCCCAAAATTGCTCAAAAATTGCTCAAAAATGATCAGAAATGATCTTTTTTATCATAATTATTATTTATAAAGCCTTTAAAACAACCAGAGCTGCAACAAAGTGATGTACACATGAAATTAAGAACATTTAAACACAAAAAAAAAAAAAAAAAAATTTTTTTTTTTTTTTTTTTTAATTCATATTTTTATTAAATATGATATGTTCGTAAGTCCCGTGGTTCGCAGGTCGATGGGGTCGTAGGTCGGGGGTTACCTGTATGTATTCTTTTTACTAGCCTTGTTGTATATGTCACTTTACCTCTATACCAATATCAAAGACCTCATACATATACCGGTACTGTGTACATAAACTTCATATGCTGCTTTGTCACTCTATTACAAATGTCAATGTAAGAACCTTCATTTTATAGATAATACTTTTTTTATATTTTTATTATACTTTTATACTACTATGCTAAAACTCAGGACAGTATCACACTTTTATTATTTCATTTTATGCTTATGTTTATTAAATGTTTTAATGCTTAACTGGTTATTGTTGCACCGGGGGTCTGAGAGAAATGCAATTTCAATCCTGTGTTTGTCCTGTACGTATCCCAGTTTTGACAATAAAGTTGACTTTGACTTGATTATGTGTGTTTGTGTGTCCTTAACCCTTAGATGCATAAGTGGGGTCAAAAATGACCCCGAGGGTTGTTATTCTTCAAAAACTCTGAAACTAAAAGTTTTTACTCTTCCATATTCCAGGTATTCCTCATAAAACATGTTTGTGACTTCAAGCCATTTGAATTTTTTAAAATGTTTTTATACATTTTCAGAAATTGCAGTTTTTGTGTCACTACCCCAGTTTTTCATGAGTGGGGTCAAAAATGACCCCAAGCATTTCCTATAGAATCTCAAGGGTTTTCTTTGGGAACCTTTGATTCTTACCAACTGTGACTGTCAAGATACATTTTCTGTCTCATTTACACATCTGATACATGCAGTCTCACCACAAGGAGGTCAGTTTGACACAGCAGCATACAAAGTACATGTATTATCTGCATTTACCAACTCCATGACTTTACTGTGATAGAATATCATGTTGGTCAACAAAGTAGACACTCAGCTAACTACAACATAATGTTAGTACTTACCGTAAGCTAGCTAACATTACACTAGTTTAGTAAGCCAGCTGATATTACTGCATTTGTTGTGTAGAGACTCATTGTATTCATAATTCCTTGTAACAAATGCAAACCCGTTAGGTAACCTATTATATATTATTATATATATTGTATATAAATTATTTTAAAAATCTGTATGCCTCTTTTAACACCAAGCCACAATTTACTGAGAAGTCGGTCAGGGCCTGCACCTGGGTTTAGCACCATCTCTCCAATAGATGCATGAAAGCAGTTTATCACTGAGAGTATATTAGAAGAGTAGCACGGTGGTGCAACTGGTAGAGCTGCTGCCTCTCAGCAAGCAGGTCCCTGGTTCAAATCTGCGTGCCTTTCTGGGTGGAGTTTGCATGTTCTCTCCGTGCATGCGTGGGTTCCCTCCGGGTACTCCGGTTTCCTCCCACAGACTAAAAACATGCATGTTTGGCTGATTGGTAACTCTAAATTGACCCTAAGTGTGAGTGAGAGAATGAATGGTGGTTTGTCTCTATGTGGCCCTGTGATAGACTTGCAACCCGTCCAGTGTGTACACTGCCCCACGCACAGTGATTGCTGGACATGGGCACCGGCGACCCCCGTGACCCAAAAATGAAAGAAGCGGGTAAAAGATAATGGATGGATGGATAGTATATTAGAAGAGATGTTGACATGAACAAACATGGAGGGAAGAAAAGTCACAATAAGCAGAGGAAAAGAGTGGAAAAATCTAAGCAAAGAGGAGCTCATGGCCTTCATTGGAGTGACCATTCTTGCACGAAGTGAGAAGAACTGGAATGTACCAATGTGTGTGCTCTTTGGAAGTTTTCTACACAACCCAAGGTACCCTGAACCTACCAACTGACATCACTGAAGCAAATGGAAGATGTGGAGTGACAAAAGTTGCAAACAAGTAACAGGAGAGAGGCACAGAGGGCCAACAGAAGAGAAAGAGTTGCCAGATGTGTCCAAGAAACAGACTGCAAAGCCACCAATTGGTGCAGGAAATGCAGTACTACAGTGTGCAATGGTCACAGCAAAAAGCAAAAATTTTGTGACAACTGCGCACAGTGAATAGAGAAAAAGATGTTTGTGTGGGCAGTGGGCACATGTGAGTGTACAATGTTCTGGTCGTTTGTTGATTCTCTTTTTTGTCCTTCAGAGAGATGGACATTCTAGCAATAATTTTTGAAGATTTTTGATGTTATTTCATGTGAAAAAATGTTATAAAAAGTTATGAATAACCATATTAAATGTCAAATCAGTCTTTTGTTGACCCAAATATAATAAATATAACTACCTTTAACCAAAATTAAAGACATCATTTAAATTCATTGCAAAAACACATTGATTCTAATTGGGGTCATTTTTGACCCCACTCATGGAAGAATGTAGGTATTGGTCGTTCATGCATCCTAGGGTTAATCTGTCCAGTGTAGAGATAGGATTTGCCACATACTCAGTTTAAAGGAAATCACTACAGAAGTGTGTGCCTGTGTTTTAGTGGACACAGATTAAATACAAGAAACGTCACTAGGATATTTGTCGATTATTGATTGGAGGTAAATCTGGGTGGGAAAACGGTCTATAAGGGTGGGAGCAGACCTGACACATCTCAGAATTGTACCAGGTGCGCCAGAATGGAAAGTAATATACACAATTCTCTCTTGTTCATTATTACTATGCAAAAATAAAGATGCTGATAACTGAAAAACTTTTTAGAGCAAAACCAACCCTGAGGGGTCATGTGGAACAGATTTAGGACCTCAACAATTACTGCAAATATGTATTCTACTAGAAATTAAGGTGATTTGGGCTGTTTTAAGCATCGTTCTGTGACTACATCCATCATGTGTTGTAACCGATGACTGAGCTGAATCATGAAGCTAAACAAGGAAAATATCTTTATTGAGATCATTTTAATGGATATTAATTAGGTATTCAGCTGCATGTTTTTTAATGTATTGTCCAGTGCAACAAGAGGAAGGCAATCATGTGATTTGCCCATGTCTGGATGCTTATTCATGTTTCTGTTTGCAAAATATCCCATGCATTAAAGGGGACCACATATTGGTTTTTTAAATTTTTATGGTATGTCTGTGTGCTATCCAGACCCCGTTCATTCAATTTAATACAAAAAATAATTCTTAGATAATAAATTATACCCTTTTTAATTCTGCCATTTCTAACTTCCGTTCTAAACGACCTGTTTATGATAATGAGCTCTGAAGTCCACGCCCGTCAAAACTCTGTCTCCGCCCTCTGTAACTGCCAGTATCTCAAATCTGTTGTTGTTTTAAAATTAGCCTTTTTTTATTACTCGTTTTACTTACTGTTAGTGCTAGCTTAAAAGATAACTTACTGAAAGCTGTTTGTGTGCGCCGCCATTAGCTGCTCCTATTATCATGCCCTCCCGAATCCGAGCTCTTCCTCCTCCTTCGGTAACAAACAGCCCGCGTAGCTCCTGCTAGTTGCATGCGGCGCTTTGGTCCACGGTTGCACATCCAATCCAGACAAACGCAAACTTCACAGAGTGTTTCCAGTTAATTTATCCGTATGAGGCAACCTAACCTCTGACCGGACCGGACCCACACTGTCCTCAAAAGCCAGCAGCTAACTGCAGCCCGATCTCTCCGAAAAAAAAAAAAAAAGATGCCGTGGCCGGGACGCGAACCCCGGTCATTTGGGTGCGACACCAGTGTATTAACTCACTGACCTACAGGTTCAGTTGAACAACAGCAGTCCTTCATCGTATAAGAAATACATACAACCACCTACTTTTAGAACGCTGGAGTTTTGATTAGATTTTGATGAAGTGAAAGGTATTATTAAAATAAATAAGTTGCTAATCTGAAAATATATCGATCAGTGGTGCTTGATGGTACAGACTGTCGCCCCGCGAGAGAGTGTTGTGTGTGCACAGTTTTCTGCCGGCTGCGCGTTGGGAGCGATCGCTATTACACTAAAAATTGAACTAAAACGTAAAAATAACAATTATAAAGTATTATTATGTCGATGTATATATCTAGTCTCACCCCGATTTCACCGAAACAAAAGGCTTTAAAAAAAAGGGGGAAAAAAAAGATGCCGTTGACAGGATGCGAACTCCGCTCTCCTGCGTGGCGTTCAAGTGTCGTAACCGCTCAACCAAACTGACAGTTGTGCAAAAGCAGTCCTTCATCATATAAGAAACAAGTCCAAACCGCGAGAGTGTGTGTGCACAGTTTCAACGAGACAGAGTTCATTCAAACAAGGTAATAAAACATTCTGGTTTTACTCAAGATGTGCTGCTGGCTGGAGCAGGGCTGAGCCCATAGCCCCCCCGGGGGCTAAATAAATGAATAAATAAATAAATGACCGCCAGGTCAGCTCCAAAACTGCTCGGCAACGGTGACGTTTTTTATACTGAAGTGGGTTGAGCCGCACCAGGGGTTGCTAGTTGAGGGGCTGGGACATTAAGAACATTTAAACAAAAGATGAGATGAAATCAGGAATCAGGTGAGGGGCTGGACTCAGGTTTGGTGTGGGTTGTGGCTGCGGTTTGTGACGTCACAAACCGCAGGAAGTGCAATCGGAGTGTTTCTATCAAAGATAAATAAATATACTTAGAGTAAATAAACCACTGGGTGCATTTTTTTAGCACTAGGACTGTTTTTTTATGAAGTACATACCCAAAGTTCAGTAAAAAAAACATTAAAAAGTGAATTTTGTATGTGTGGTCCCCTTTAAACTAGCATTCACTGGGTAGACCATTAACACATTTCTTCATTGTGGGCATATTAGAAATAACACAAAAACAAAAGATGGTTTTAATATATAAAAATCTATTTATAGCATAAATAATCTGATATGCTGGGCAAACATTCTTGGATAGAGTTGTCCTTTCTTAACGTTAAAGGAGCTGTACGTATGTAACTTTTCTAACAATATATTTTTAACATATTTCTTCACTCTGTCACTACCTCCTGACATACTGATTTTAGACAAGTAATCTCTGAAAAAAACTATTGTCCCCTTGCTTCTCTAAAAGCATTTCTAAAAAGCCACAGTGACCCGCCGTTAACCAGCCAATAAAAACAGAGTTTGTAACCAGCCAATAAAAACAGAGCTTGAATTTGAATCAGCCAATAAAAACAGAGCTTGAATTTGAATTTCAGCAGAGCAAGGGGTAAGTTTCTGGTCCCTCCCCCTCAGAGCCATATGGCTCTGAGGGGGAGGGACCAGAAACGTGTCTCTGTTCTAAATTTTCCTAAGTTCCATCGTGTTCCAGAAATTACATACTGAACCTTTAAGGTAGTTTCTCCGATACAAACCCTGGCTTAAAGGTCCACTGACATCATCTTACAAATTTGTATGAAACGATAGAAGATATATATATTTGATCATTCCACTATGTTCGTTTTTGCAAACAAAATGATAAATTAATGAAAATTCCTTTCAAACTGAATTTAAAAATAAAAACCGCTTTTCTCTCTTAAAAATTTGACTACAGTACAAGCGAATGCAACATTTGTGACGTAGGAAGGAGAACATCTTTAGAATGCCCCATATAAATATTCATGGCGAACAAGAAATAAAACAACAAAATTATCAATCTAAGTTAAGATTTGAGCTATTTGTCTTTAGTTTTGTCAATAGTCCAGGTATCAAATCCGCTCATTCTCAATCAGTTCATCTGGACAGTTTCTTTTTAGTAGAAACGTTTCACCCTCACTCCAGAGGGCTTCGTCAGTCAGAGTAGTCCAAAGCAAACTGAAGCTACCCCACCAAGTAAACAACTTAAGTGGACCAACCAGTTTGCTGTAGCCAAGATGGTTTCTGGGGGCTTGTCCCTCGTCGACTCCTCCCAGGCAGGCAGACATGTCCAAAGTGGTTCAAGACAAGAAAGTTAATTCTCAATAGTCCAGGTATCAAATCCGCTCATTCTCAATCAGTTCATCTGGACAGTTTCTTTTTAGTAGAAACGTTTCACCCCTGACTATTGAGAATTAACTTTCTTGTCTTGAACCACTTTGGACATGTCTGCCTGCCTGGGAGGAGTCGACGAGGGACAAGCCCCCAGAAACCATCTTGGCTACAGCAAACTGGTTGGTCCACTTAAGTTGTTTACTTGGTGGGGTAGCTTCAGTTTGCTTTGGACTACTCTGACTGACGAAGCCCTCTGGAGTGAGGGTGAAACGTTTCTGCTAAAAAGAAACTGTCCAGATGAACTGATTGAGAATGAGCGGATTCTTTTAGTGGTTTTTAAAGGTCTCAATGGTCTCGCACCATCTTATCTTGCAGAGCTGCTATTGCCCTATGAACCCCCGCGAACATTAAGGTCCTCTGGTACTGGACTACTGTACTAACAGTTCCAAAAGTCAGAACTCACACTTACGGTGAGGCTTCTTTCCAGTACTATGGCCCCCGTCTGTGGAATAGTCTGCCGGAGAACCTGAGGGCTGCAGAGAATGTTGTTGTTTTTAAGAGCAGGCTCAAGACCCATCTTTTTAACTGCATTTCCTGAACTGGTTCATGCCGTTTACGCATTGGCCGGCCCTCCCCGGCTCTCCCAGCTTCTAACCCGGGTTCGGCATCTTCGCATTTACCTTTTCCGCCCGGGATCCACCCTTGTTCTGGAAGCCATCTTCACCGTGGTTCTTATCGGGCCGAGCCCGACAGAGCTAGTTTCACGTCATGTACTGCTCTCATTTGATTCGTTGTTTGCAGCAGGGGCGGGACTCATTCAAACAACCTCAGCGCGAGGGTTGAATTTCATTCAAATTTAACTACAGAAACGAGAAACCCCTAAAACAATTGTTAGCTGAATTAGTGTTTCTGAGTTAAATTTTTGTTAATAACTGATCACAAATCAGCTTATGTTACAACGTAAATAACACGAAGCGCACACCCCTTTCCGCCTTTCAGCGCGACCTGAATGTCATTAAACAATAACTAATATTGTCTAACTGTTGCGCGCAGCCAGGGTTTTAAAATATAACGAATAATCTCTAACTTTTACGTGCAGCTAAAATGTCAAGAGGAGTGATTCCTATATGGGGAAGTTGGACACCTGAAAATTCAGTCCGCCCGAATAGCTCAACGAGTTAATGCATTGTCGTTTTGACCGGGAGAAGTGGGTTCGCTTCCCGCCTGGGACAAAGTTTTTTTTTTTTATTGGAGTAAATAAAAAGGAGTTTGTTAACCAAACAAACTCCTTTTTATTTAAAAGAAAATGTGAATAAAGAAAAAAAAAGTAAAATAACTTTGTCCCAGGCGGGAAGCGAACCCACTTCTCCCGGTCAAAACGACAATGCATTAACTCGTTGAGCTATTCGGCGGACTGAATTTTCAGGTGTCCAACTTCCCCATATAGGAATCACTCCTCCTGACATTTTAGCTGCACGTAAAAGTTAGAGATTATTCGTTATATTTTAAAACCCTGGCTGCGCGCAACAGTTAGACAATATTAGTTATTGTTTAATGACATTCAGGTCGCGCTGAAAGGCGGAAATGGGTGTGCGCTTCGTGTTATTTACGTTGTAACATAAGCTGATTTGTGATCAGTTATTAACAAAAATTAAACGCAGAAACACTAATATATATATATCCAGCTAACAATTTTTTTTTTGCCGAGTCTCCTCTCTTAAAACACGAACACTCCACCCACGTGAAGAGAGCACCCCACCCACTTCCAGAGAACTGCCCACCCACTTCAAGGCGGCTCTGCGGCAAATGCGTAATGAACGCGGGTGGCCCAGAGCCACCCAGGGGAGCCCCGGGCCATTGAGGGCTGGCCAATGCGTAAACGGCTTCTGTTCACTCTATACATTTTCCATACTACTGTATTTAATTTGATTGATTGATTTTATTTATTTTGTGTGTGTCGTTTGCTTTAATTTTGTGAGTTTATTGTTTTATAATTCTGTACAGCACTTTGAGCTGCTTTTAGTATGAAGGGTGCTTTATAAATAAAATGGATTGATTGATAAGTACATAATGAGATACATTCATGAAAATCAGACGATTATCTGTTGTATCTTAAAAATGTCTAGCTCATGTGAAAGACATGTATAACTCCTTTATTTTGGTCTTAATGATATTAAGCCCCAGTCATGCATAGATGTCATGTAAAATGTGTCTATATTTTAGAAAGTGGCAAATCAGGTGTAGGTTAGAAACCATGTGCGGAAGGATACAGTGCAACCACTTGTTTTCCATCTAGGGATGTACCCCTTGACAACAAAAAAAAAGGTACCGTATTTTTCGGATTATAGGTAGCAACTTTTTATGTTTTTTTCAAGGCCTGCGACCTATAATCCGGTGCGACCTATTTATGGATTTTTTTTCATATTTTTAGACCAATTTTTGACTCAGCCTTTTCAGTTTGGCAGAAAATGGTGCAGTACCACTTTCGGCCACTAGGGGCGCAATGCAGTACCACTTCCAGAGGAGTACATTGACCCAAGAAGAAGAAGAAGACCGTTTCCAGCTCATGTGTCCGAAAAAAAGCTCCTCTGCTCGGACTGACTGTCGGCCTCCTGGTCTGGATGTAGCTTTGTTAGCTCTGTTTGTTTGTTGTTTGTTAGCAATTAAGTCAAGAACCACTCAGCGGATTTTTCTGAAACTTACAGAATGGAATGGAATCACAGTGTGGACGTTTACAAGTGAGTAGCTTATTAGCTTTATTAGATGTTTGAGATGTAAAAAAAAAAACTATCTTTTATTAGCATAGCTTGTTAGCTTGTGGATGTATATCTGTTTACGGTATGTTATAAATAGCTTCGAAACCAATCGGCGTATATTTTTTCTGCTTACAGAGTGTAACTATAAGGCTTTAATGTACGTTAACGTTACTATGGTCTAGATAAAACCTTTGACATAAAATTCGATTTATTCGTGTCAGAAGCGGACTCGTCTCTGGAGAAACCAAAATATATTCTGCTTGTGACGGAGCTGCAGCTCTGGATACTCGGGCCACATGATGCTCTGCTTTTAAATTTGTACATGCAAAACATGCTTTAGATACAAATTATGCTTTATGTTATTGCCTTTAAAACTTCCTGTTGGGTTGAACTTGGCTGGATCTACATGAGTAATGTTACTAAACTAAATGTACTAAGAATTAAACAGGAAGGGAAAATAGCTTAGCTCATATCAGGGTGAAACAAAGTGTCAGCATATACAGTACGCGGAATGAGTTTGAAAAAGTAGAATGGGAAACTTACATAAAGACTTGTTTTATAAAAGCAGAAGTTCAGGAAGGCTTACATGTGTGACTGTGTACTTCGGACTCAAGAATTTTAAAGCTAAGAAGAAAATGAAGGGACTATAACCACCGGAAACACAATACTGTACTATGTTACATTCAGACAAATTTTTAGGAATTACCTGTCAAACTATAGCAAAAAAGACAAAACAATTTTAAACATTTAACAACAAATCAAACCTGTCACAAATTATAGATAATACAGCAGAGTTTCTTCTGCTATAATTTACATGAACCTTATCTCTTTGCGTGTACATAGAGCAACAGGATGTGTTTGAGTTGCTCTGCAAAAGCAGCCACAGATAATAACTGAGGTTTTAAACAGCTCTTATCAAATACCACACATCAGGCCAATACATGTATCCTGACTTGTTGGACTTGGCAGAGCTCAGTTGCAATAGATTACTAGTGACACAGTTAGTCAGTAACCACTTTCTAGGACAAACCTCTAGATTTATTATTTTAATTTAACCTTTATTTATACAGATAGTCTCGTTGAGTCACAAGGACTCGTTTTCAAGAGACCTGTTTATATGCTCATTTGACTGTGGTTTGTTGTTATTCCTAAACTTAAAAAAGCCATTTAAAACCACAGGACAGCGGATTTGAGTACATACATTGTATCTCTAAATGCAACAAGAATATTTTATTTGGCTAGTTAAACAGGAATTACAGGCAACATTTAACTCGGGTCTCTGAAAGTCCATCTTACTCAAACACTTTTAAGGCTACATGGTTAGCTTGACTTTTAGAAATTTGGCTAAATGAAATGAGAGATAAAACACTGCACGCAGTCTGTGCAGAAATAATGAAGCTACAGACAACAGAGAGCAAACTCAGCTTGCAGACAGAAAATGGAAATAACTTGCTTGTCTCTGGCACTGGGTAAAAACAACAACCCACAAGAACAAACCTCATTAATTAGCAGTGAAAAACAAAAACAAAAAAACAGTTTTCACATTTCTCATAACTTGAACCACATAGGTGGTAGGCAAGTTTTAGTAAAACTTAGATATCAGTGTAATGGAAATGTAAAGTACAAAGTTGACTTTAATTGAAAATAAATGGTCATTTTTCTGCAGTGAATCTAAAACTAAACACAGCTTTAATAGGTCAGCTTAAATTAGCTGAGTGAACTCGTTTTTGATTGTTTAAAATAATTTGACATTTTTTTAAATTTTATTTGACCTCAATATTCACAAAACTGGCTGAGTTATAACCATTTTTGTGTTTGCTAATGTTGCTTAACTCCGGCTGTCACTTCGAATGGGATCGAATCCAAAAGGTATCAGTTGTAGATGTTCATCCAGTGATCACTTTCTAGGAATTTCATTCCAACCCGTCAAGTAGTTCATGAGATATTTTGATTGACAATGCAAACAAAAGCACTTAAGAGACATGAGCAAAACATTTTTGCTCCACTAGTGTCAACTTTGGTGGCATGCAATTAATGAGTACCGGTAACCTTCACTTTGTGAGCAGGTTCTGATGGTAGTTTATTAATTTAGCTTGACCTTCATTAATGTCTTTTTGCCAATGGTTTACAACTTTATGAAATACAGACGGCATCTAATTAACTAATTAGATCAGAAGCACCTTTGTGGTTGTGAAGACGGGAATTCATAATGATATTCACAGTATGAGCTTGGATTGAAATCTCAGAACAAGAAATGATGAGCATTTACAAAGAAAATACTTAGCTTGGCTTTAGTGGGTTGTAGCTCAGTAATACAGACCGTGTGAAAAGAGAATATCGCAACTAAATTTCTCACTAAAGTCAATATCAACATTGTAATTAAAGAAAATAGCACATCTTTAGCTGCGACAGAGGAAGCAAAAGGCATCTGACATCATTCAACAAGGACAGTCTAGTAAAAGAAATATTGATGATTATTCATTATAAAACACAAAGTCATCCTCCATCAATGTGCCATCAAAGGAGTGGGTATGGGTAACTCAAAGTAGATTTATTGCTCTGACCCAAACAAGCTGATTCTACTGGGCTTTCTGCATGACTCGCCAAATTTCAAAAGTTGAGAAAACTCCTACCATTACACATCAGACAGGCTAACCACATTATCCCCAACCGTTTCCTTCATGTTTACCCGTCTCACCAACGTCTGGCCTACTTCTACTCACGACCACTTTGTTTTCTCTTATGCAAATCAAACATGATCTTCACAATCAACAGCTTTTGCCATATCAAATTGCTGTTATCAGCCAACACTGATGAGCACTTTCGTTTAATGCTGCATGTCTAGAAACTGAAAGAGCAACGCTGGTTTGAGTTTGAAGTTCACCACAGACACATTTCCTGTCACAAATCGGTTAATTCATAAACTGCTGATACAACCACAACAGAGGCAGACTGTTAAGATTAAAGCTAAATTAAGAATGAAATATATATATATATATACAGTATAAAAAAACTTAAAATGGGTGTGTTGACTTGACTGGTGAATGAATGTTGATTACTGGTACTGTTGGCGCAGAGGCTAGAGAAGGCGGACCTGTGAGCGTAAGGTCACCGGTTCAATTCCCTGGACCGACATCATCAAAATGAGGGTGGAAAAAGTGAAGCACCCCCACACCTGCCCCACTCTGGGCCCTTGAGCAAAGCCCTTAACCCCCCCCCCATCATCTGCTCCCAAATAGGTTTCTCTTAAAAATGGGTCCTCATGACTCAATGAGACTACCTGTATTTATTTTATTTATTTATTTCGAACAGACAGAAAAGACAACCAAGAAAGAAAAATAAATAAAATAGGATAACACAACTAAAAATAAATAAAAGTTAATACAAATAATTATGCCCAAGTGACATGCAAATTTTATGTTTTCTGTTCGAAAAGGAGCAGGTAGAATATACAATATCTTATAATGTCCTGCCCCTTTCATACTCATCAATTTATAATAAATTAACTGTCAAAATACCAAAACGACACAACTTGTTTCCACTTTACATGATATTTAAAGATAGACAATTACTGTATCTAAACACTATTTATATCATAAATTGCATTTATAGACTTTTAAAACACTCATCTTATAGAACACATTTTGCAATAAGTTCCTTTTTAAATTGTTAAATAAATAAAGGTTAAATAAATAAAACAATAATCATTTGATAAAAGGCTAATATAATATAATATGCCAAGTCACTGTTTACATTTAAGAAAATGATCAAAAGGAATTTGTTGAAAAAATATATATGAATTAGCATAATGTGTATTGTATCAATTATTAGTTATGTATTAGTATTAGAAAATTAGAAAGAGTTAGTCATTTTGTACTGCTGGTGAAAGATTATTATTGTTTAATCTGATTGTTTGAAAAAAGGGGCAGATATAATAAGATTTATTCTTCTTTCTGCTACCTTTCATTTTTTTACATTGTGTACGTATCATTAATGGGATTGTCTTGTATTGTATTTCTTTTGTAAAAAAAATGAACAAATTTAATAAACATAAACATAATATTATTGTTAAAAAGCTTCTAGCCACTCATCAAATACATTTGCTGAACATTTCATGGCAACTTGTAATTTAAAAAAAATAATTTTACCACTTTTATTGTGGCAAATAACTATATACATATATAGATTTTTTTATTGTTCCGCAATTCTAAATTATGGTTTTTTTTTAAATTGGTAACATAATCTTGGTATATTTTAAAAAAGTTCTTCTAAAGCTCTTTGGTCAGTTGTGCCAAAATAAAAGTCTATTTAGGATTTATTGGGCTGATCCAGATTGGTAAAGAAATACAATCATAATGGGACTTTTTAATGGGGAAACCATCGAGGTGGGGAATCCTTGCCAAAATTACATCACAAGATATTTACATGTCTGCTGAGGGATGACCACAACAAAAGCATCATTTTGGAGCATCATCTTTAGACTGTGGAAACCACGTTTCCGTTCAGTTTCACGGTGTTTTACAACTAAAAACATGACCCTCGGCACCGCAAATGTCTCAGATATGAGACAGAGGTTATCCCAGCTGGGTGGATGCTTTCGAAGAACCCGTGTTCCAGAAAGCCCTGGCCCGTTTACATCGCTAACACGTTAGCACCGGACACTCACTGCATTAGAGGCTCACCCAGCCGCGGAGCCTGGTTCGAGTCCCGGTCATTCCACACACAACAGCAAATTTGCTAACGCTAGCATACAGTTGTTAGCTTGTCAAGTCTTGGCCACAGAGCTAACGTTGCTCCTTCTGCTCCAGAACCCCACTGGCGTTGGTAAAATACCCACAATATTACCCATCATTTATGAAAACCCGGCGACCCCCACCACACAGCTAGCGTCACCAAACCATAACCAAAAGGTCGTTTTCGTGTTATACTTACAAAAAAAAACGCTAGAAAATCCGTCTATCCATTCAACATCGCTGGTGATATGTAATAGCAACACACTGCGCTGTGACATAAACGATTTTCATTCGGTGACCCAGTTTCTCGCCACCGCGGTCGGACCACTAACCTAGTTTTTTCAACCAATGACGTTTGCGCAACCGTCGTAGGTGTTCTACTAGCCAATCAGACGCAAGCTTGGGCTGGGAGACTGTGATTGACGGGCCAATTGACCAATGAGTAAAGGAGAAGAACGGAAGCAGAGGCCAGTTGTGTGAGAGCGTGTTATGGAATACACGCACAGCAATCGAGCCGTTTAACATCAACACGAGCTGGCCCTGAGCCTAAAAACCCAATATTAATTTTAGATTAAAAAACATTCACTGTGACATACGTAAAATGTATTGTTTATTACATTATGTGTAAGGTAAAATACACATATTTTGTGATTTTCTTTTTTACTACAGCAGACAATTGTAAAAGAACATTGTGTTCCTTTACTTGAGTCTACATTTTGTTTGATTTTATTTCATTTTAAATTCTCTTTTTAATGGCAGATAAAGATTTAATTAAAAACGTAAATAACCTTAATATTTATTTCCTTTTTAAAAATTTAGGTGAGACATCCAGAACTAAATAAAAATTGAGATGATCGTTGTAGGTTTTACGTTTCGATTTGGCGCCCTCTACTGGTCAAAATTTTACATTTACTGTAAATTATACACTCGACGAGCGATCAATGCTGTAAATCAAAGCTGTCAATCAAAGAAGAAGAAAAATACATTATATATTTACTTAACTGTAAGCTTTAAGCTAAATTTATGGGTCGTATTCAGCCTTTGTTTGTTTTAGTTTTTAGACATAAAAACACTAAATAAATGTCTCACTGTATGCAGAACACTATTAAATGTAGAACTGTTCAAGCAAAAATGAAAAAGTCAAATTATGACATATAAAAGCAAATTGATTGAAGACGCCTTTAAAATGATTCAGATCTGTGCTTAAAGGCAGTCTAAACATGTTTTGGACTGAAAAAAGATTTAATTAAGATAGCCCACAAAACAATTAGATACAACTGTTTCTAAGTAAACCAAAGAGAGAAAAGTAAAATTGGACAAATATAAATCAATAATAAAATAAACATAAATTATTATTGGTACACACAGGAACGCACCACTAAATATCAGTTGGGCTGTTTAGACGAAATACAGTAAGTTGTAATAAAAGCATAGGACTGCAATAAATGATTGCAGTTATCTATTTTAACCAATAGATGTCAGTGTGAGCTTAACTTAAAATGAAAGGAACTACAACTTGCATTAATTCTGATTTCACGTGGTTTCACGCTGTTGTTAAAGAAAAAAAAAGAAAAAAAACAAAAAAAAAAACACGTTGTTGTTAAAGTCACTTTTCCACTAGATCCAGTAGCGATATGAGAGGATGTGGACATAAATGTCCTGGAATTCGTTCAATCAAATTTGAATCATCTCCTTTGATTCATTTTGATGCATTTAGGAACAATTTTAGGATTTAGGATTTGAACAAAGATGTGTTCAATACCCTCTGTTGTTTCGGTCATTATCAAATTCAAAGAAAATGAGCAAGCAAAAAGACAATAATTAACTGTTAATGTTCCTTATCTAAATCTGCCATATTAGATATGACAAAAAAAACACTAGAAATTCAAGTTGTTTTTTATTTATTTGCAAGGATATAGAATATACTGTACGTTAATAATAATATAATAAAATATACTGTACGTTAATACAGTATATTTTATACGTTAGTACAGTATATAATAAAATATACTCAGCACCGGTCCGTGTGTTACGAGGAGTCATTGAAGGCATCGCGCCCATCACATGGCAGGTGAGGGAGGGAAGCTCGCGCACAACAGACGCACGAGCGAGCGTCAAACTGTACCTACAGGTCGGACCAGCTCCGGAGTTGACTTCTGTCTTCTGGGAAAACATGTGTCTTCGTGTTTGGGAGCTCACTTTATTTTAGCAAAGAGACAAAAGTAATAAAATAAAAATCTAAAGGATTCGCTTGAAGGGCCAGCTCAGAGGAGACGCTTATCGTGAGTATCATGATGTTTAGTCGCTTTGTGCAACAGTCGCTTTTTAACTTGTTTTACCAGTTTGTGTCGTTAATTGGGCTAAATATTATAAGTTTGCTCCTGCAGGATGTTAAAAAGCAGCAGACTTTAAACAAATGATGCTACTTTGGAAAGTGACAGGATGTTTAACAGTCCCTGATCATTTGTCTGATTTTAATTTATTATTGTTTTATTTATTTCCTTTTATTTCCTGTTAAAGTGCTAGTAAGGGTGTCATACAGCTGTTAAACTGCTAGTAATGGTGTCATACAACTGTTAAAGTGCTAGTAAGGGTGTCATACAACTGCTAAAGTGCTAGTAAGGGTGTCATAAGTTACTCAGGGTGTCATACAGCTATAAAACTGCTAGTAAGGCTGTCATACAGCTGTTAAACTCCTAGTAAGGGTGTCATACATCTGCTAAACTGCTAGTAAGGCTGTCATACAGCTGTTAAACTGCTAGTAAGGGTGTCATACAGATACTGTATTAAACTGCTAGTAAGGGTGTCATACAAGCTACTCAGGGTGTCATACAGCTATAAAACTGCTAGTAAGGCTGTCATACAGCTATAAAACTGTTAGTAAGGATGTCATACAGCTGTTAAATTGCTAGAAGGGGGTCATATAGCTGTTAAACTGCTAGTAAGGGTGTCATACAAGCTACTCGGGGTGTCATACAGCTATAAAACTGCTAGTAAGGCTATCATACAGCTGTTAAACTGCTAGTAATGGTGTCAATACAGCAGTTAAACTGCTAGTAAGGGTATCATACAAGCTACTCAGGGTGTCATACAGCAGTGGTGTAGTCTACATATTTGTAGTGGGTATACTGTGCGTAACCTTTGTACACTGGTTAGTACAATGTACTGTAATCGTCAATGTATTTAGATTTTTAAGCATATTGAACATTTTCAAATTTCTCTGATGCTTATACTTTAATAAATGTACAACAAACTTTGTAAAACAGTTGGCTTTGTATTAAAAACATGTTAGAATTTATAAAACTGTATCAAAGCAAAGCTCTGCGTACCAATAGATTGTTACAGAAGTGTTTAGCGTGTTAATAACATGTGCCTAATTATATGTCATGTATCACTGGGCACTTTTAAGTGGGTATACTGAAATTCTTAAGCTTTTCTAGTGGGTATACTCCGTATACCCGAGTATCGCGTAGACTACACCACTGTCATACAGCTGTTAAACTGCTAGTAATGGTGTCATACAAGCTACTCAGGGTGTCATACAGCTTTAAACTGCTAGTCAGGGTGTCATACAGCTGTTAAACTGCTAGTACAGTAATGGTGTCAATACAGCAGTTAAACTGCTAGTAAGGGTATCATACAAGCTACTCAGGGTGTCATACAGCTGTTAAACTGCTAGTAATGGTGTCATACAAGCTACTCAGGGTGTCATACAACTTTAAACTGCTAGTCAGGGTGTCATACAGCTGTTAAACTGCTAGTAAGGCTATCATACAGCTGTTAAACTGCTAGTAATGGTGTCAATACAGCAGTTAAACTGCTAGTAAGGGTATCATACAAGCTACTCAGGGTGTCATACAGCTGTTAAACTGCTAGTAATGGTGTCATACAAGCTACTCAGGGTGTCATACAGCTTTAAACTGCTAGTCAGGGTGTCATACAGCTGTTAAACTGCTAGTAAGGCTATCATACAGCTGTTAAACTGCTAGTAATGGTGTCAATACAGCAGTTAAACTGCTAGTACCGGTAAGGGTATCATACAAGCTACTCAGGGTGTCATACAGCTGTTAAACTGCTAGTAATGGTGTCATACAAGCTACTCAGGGTGTCATACAGCTTTAAACTGCTAGTCAGGGTGTCATACAGCTGTTAAACTGCTACTCCGAGTGTCGTACAAATGTTAAACTGCTACAGAAGAATACAGTACTGTATGTTGATTTCACAGCGGATAGATGCAGCCATCAGTTTGCGCTATGCGTATGGCGGTCTGCCGATGTATGCTGGCTGCACAGAACACCGGGTTAAAGGCGTTTGGGATCAATTTCAGGAAACACGTTTAAGAGATCACAATGAAACCAGCAGCGTCCATATTTTAGAATCATGTTTTTGTTTCAGATATAGTAACATTGTTTATTTATGTAGCACATTTGTCATATGGCTATCATAAACATAATGTGCTTAAGAATAGCTAAAAGTGAGCTAAAATAAATACAAGTTTAAAAGCACAAGACCACATAATTTGATTGATTGATTTGATGTTTATTCATTCATTTTAAAAGAACTATACAAGACAGTTTCATCAGATACAAGAATACAAGTAGGATAAAATGAAGGGAGCAGAAAGAAGATGGAATCTTATTATATCTGCCCCTATTTCACAGTTTGTTCAACCAATGATAACCTTCAAGCAACATCACAGAATGAATAATTAGGCCCGAAGCAGCGAAGCGCTGCAAGGACCTATTGTAATTGTAGTGTTTATTAGGCCCGAAGCAGCGAAGCGCTGCAAGGACCTATTGTAATTGTAGTGTTTATTATTATTAGGCCCGAAGCAGCGAAGCGCTGCAAGGACCTATTGTAATTGTAGTGTTTATTATTATTATTATTATTATTTTTTTTATTTTTCTTCCCCCCAAAGAAGTGGCCTTTTGGAGGCTTTATCATATACGAAAACTCACCAAATTTGGCGGACTCGTCAGGACTGGTGAAAAATTACGTATTTTGGGGGCGTGGCAAAAATCGTCACAGAAACGGCTCAAGAGCGCCCCCTAGAAAATTTCAAAATACCCTCCGCATTGACCTTATTTTGACGTAGAATCATGAAATTCGGTACACTTGTCCATCTCACCAAGATGCACAGAAAACCCTCTGGCACCAACGTTGTACAATAAATGGGAAGGCGGCCATTTTGAAACGATGACCAAATTTTCACCCCTTTTTGGCCGTTTACAGCCTCCGCATTTGAACGAACTCCTCCTATGAATTTCGCTCGATTTGGTTCAAACTTGGCCAGTTTCTTCACAAGGCACAGGGGAACAAACAATATCAAAATTGTGCGTTTTCATGAATGCTGAAGGGGCGGGGCCAGACGTCAAAGTTGGACATCTCGCCATGAAAAACGAAACGCTAACAGCTCTTACACGAAAAAAGTCTAATACATCAAACCTTCAGTTATTGACCCATATCCGGTCCCCCGCAAAACTGTATGGTCAAATCATGACATCACTTAAGCCACGCCCCCTGACAACAGGAAGTGTAAAGTTTTACATTGAACGGTCCATATCGGACCCCATTTACCTAATCCGCGTGGCATTGTGTCCAGTGACCGAAGACATGTTGGTGTAACAAGCATTCCAATACTGTTCGTTTTTGGTGGAGCATGTGGGCGTGGCGTAGTGGCGAAGTAAGACATAACGCCATCACCATACGTTTGGTTCTAAAATCCACAGATTTGATCCGAGGAGTACCAAAATCAGTATGATCGATCATTGCCCACCCCTTGAACAGGTATTTATGCTAATTAGCAAATCGCTACAGAAACGGCTCAAGAGCGCCCCCTAGAAATATTCAAAATACCCTCCGCATTGACCTTAGTTTGACGTAGAATCATGAAATTTGGTACACTTGTCCAACTCACCAAGATGCACAGAAAACCCTCTGGCACCAATGTTGTACGATAAATGGTAAGGCGGCCATTTTGGAACGATGACCAAATTTTCACCCCTTTTTGGCCGTTTACAGCCTCTGCATTTCAACGAACTCCTCCTAGGGATTTCGCTCGATTTGATTCAAACTTGGCCAGTTTCTTTATAAGGCACGGGGGAACAAATGTTATCAAAACTGTGCGTTTTCATGCATGCTGAAGGGGCGGGGCCAGACCTCAAAGTTGGACATCTCGCCATGAAAAACGAAACGCTTACAGCTCTTACACGAAAACTGTCTAATACATCAAACCTTCAGTGATTGACCCACATCCGGTCCCCTGCAAAACTGTATGGTCAAATCATGACATCACTTAAGCCACGCCCCCTGACAACAGGAAGTGTAAAGTTTTACGTTGAACGGTCCATATCGGATCCCTGTTACCTAATCAGCGTGACATTGTATCCAGTCACCGAAGACATGTTGGTGTAACAAGCTTTCCAGCACTGTTCGTTTTGGGTGGAGCAAGTGGGCGTGGTGACATGGCGAAGTAAGACGTAACGCCGTCACCATACGTTTGGTTCTAAACTCCACAGATTTGATCTGAGGAGTACCAAAATCATTATGATCGATCATTACCCACCCCTTGAACAGGTGTTTATGCTAATTAGCAAATACCCTCCATAGCGCCCCCTAGATTATTCAAACTGTTGTATCTCAGTGATACATCATCCGATCTGAACCAGATTTATTGTGCATCATCAGTGAGCCCTTGTGGACACATTGATATAGTGAGCTAACATTTGACTCAAGTGCGCCCCCTACATTATTTCTATAAATATATCTCAGTGATACATCATCCGATCTGAACCAGATTTATTGTGCATCATCAGTGAGCCCTTGTGGACACATTGATATGGTGGGCTAACATTTGACTCAAGTGCGCCCCCTACATTATTTCTATAGTTATATCTCAGTGATACATTATCCGATCTGAACTAGATTTATTGTGCATCATCAGTGAGCCCTTGTGGACACATTGATATGGTGGGCTAACATATGACTCCAGAGCGCCCCCTAGATTATTCAAACTGTTATATCTCAGTGATACATCATCCGATCTGAACCAGATTTATTGTGCATCATCAGTGAGCCCTTGTGGACACATTGATATGGTGGGCAAACATTTGACTCAAGTGCGCCCCCTACATTACTTCTATAGTTATATCTCAGTGATACATCATCCGATCTGAACCAGATTTATTGTGCATCATCAGTGAACACTTTGACACACATTGATAATGTTATGTAAATTTTTACTCCATAGCGCCCCCTATATTATTACTACAGTTATATCTCAGTGATACATTATCCGATCTGCACGAGATTTATTGTGCTTTATCAGTGAACACTTCGACACACATTGATAATGTTATGTAAATTTTTACTCTATAGCGCCCCCTATATTATTACTACAGTTATATCTTAGTGATACATTATCCGATCTGCACGAGATTTATTGTGATTCATCAGTGAACACTTCTACACACATTGATAATGGTATGTAAATTTTTACTCCATAGCGCCCCCTGTATTATTACTACAGTTATATCTTAGTGATACATTATCCGATCTGCACAAGATTTATTGTGCTTTATCAGTGAACACTTCGACACACATTGATAATGGTATGTAAATTTTTACTCCATAGCGCCCCCTATATTATTACTACAGTTATATCTTAGTGATACATTATCCGATCTGCACGAGATTTATTGTGATTCATCAGTGAACACTTCTACACACATTGATAATGGTATGTAAATTTTTACTCCACAGCGCCCCCTATATTATTACTACAGTTATATCTCAGTGATACATTATCCGATCTGTACGAGATTTATTGTGCTTTATCAGTGAACACGTCGACACACATTGATAATGGTATGTAAATTTTTACTCCATAGCGCCCCCTATATTATTACTACAGTTATATCTCAGTGATACATCATCCGATCTGAACCAGATTTATTGTGTATCATCAGTGAGACATTGTGGACACATTGATATTGTGGTTTAACATATGACTCCAGAGCGCCCCCTAGATTACTCAAACTGTTATATCTCAGTGAGACATCATCTGATCTGAACCAGATTTATTGTGTATCATCAATGAGCCCTTGTGGACACATTGACAAGGTGGGCTAAATTTGACTCAAGTGCGCCCCCTACATTATTTCTATAGTTATATCTCAGTGATACATCATCCGATCTGAACCAAATTTATTGTGAATAATCAGTGAGCCCTTGTGGACACATTGATATTGTGGTTTAACATATAACTCCATAGCGCCCCCTAGATTATTCAAACTGTTATATCTCAGTGAGACATCATCCGATCTGAACCAGATTTATCGTGTATCATCAGTGAGACCTTGTGGACACATTGATATTGTGGTTTAACATGTGACTCCAGAGCGCCCCCTAGATTATTCAAACTGTTATATCTCAGTGAGACATCATCCGATCTGAACCAGATTTATTGTGCATCATCAGTGAGTCCTTGTGGACACATTGATAAGGTGGGCTAACATTTGACTCAAGTGCGCCCCCTACATTATTTCTATAGTTATATCTCAGTGATACATCATCCGATCTGAACCAGATTTACTGTGAATCATCATTGAGACATTGTGGACACATTGATATTGTGGTTTAACATATGACTCCAGAGCGCCCCCTAGATTATTCAAACTGTTATATCTCAGTGATACATCATCCGATCTGAACCAGATTTATTGTGCATCATCAGTGAGCCCTTGTGGACACATTGATATGGTGGGCTAACATTTAACTCAAGTGCGCCCCCTACATTATTTCTATAGTTATATCTCAGTGATACATCATCCGATCTGAACCAGATTTATTGTGCATCATCAGTGAGCCCTTGTGGACACATTGATTTTGTGATTTAACATATAACTCCATAGCGCCCCCTAGATTATTCAAACTGTTATATCTCAGTGAGACATCATCTGATCTGAACCAGATTTATTGTGCGTGTGCACCCCTGGTGCGGAGTAGACACGAGAGACTTCGAAATGGCGACCGAGCGGACGAGCTGGAGCTCGCGCGGTCGCCTCAATAAGGTCCGAGCGGCGCTAAGCTGCGAGGGCCTCAATGCTGCTTGCAGCTTTAATTATTATTATTTTTTTTTTTCTTCCCCCCAAAGAAGTGGCCTTTTGGAGGCTTTATCATATACGAAAACTCACCAAATTTGGCGGACTCGTCAGGACTGGTGAAAAATTACGTATTTTGGGGGCGTGGCAAAAATCGCCACAGAAACGGCTCAAGAGCGCCCCCTAGAAATTTTCAAAATACCCTCCGCATTGACCTTAGTTTGACGTAGAATCATGAAATTTGGTACACTTGTCCAACTCACCAAGATGCACAGAAAACCCTCTTGCACCAATGCTGTACGATAAATGGTAAGGCGGCCATTTTGGAACGATGACCAAATTTTCACCCCTTTTTGGCCGTTTACAGCCTCCGCATTTGAACGAACTCCTCCTATGAATTTCGCTCGATTTGGTTCAAACTTGGCCAGTTTCTTCATAAGGCACGGGGGAACAAACGATATCAAAATTGTGCGTTTTCATGAATGCTGAAGGGGCGGGGCCAGACGTCAAAGTTGGACATCTCGCCATGAAAAACGAAACGCTTACAGCTCTTACACGAAAAAAGTCTAATACATCAAACCTTCAGTTATTGACCCACATCCGGTCCCCCGCAAAACTGTATGGTCAAATCATGACATCACTTAAGCCACGCCCCCTGACAACAGGAAGTGTAAAGTTTTACGTTGAACGGTCCATATCGGACCCCTGTTACCTAATCAGCGTGGCATTGTGTCCAGTGACCGAAGACATGTTGGTGTAACAAGCATTCCAATACTGTTCGTTTTTGGTGGAGCATGTGGGCGTGGCGACGTGGCGAAGTAAGACATAACGCCATCACCATACGTTTGGTTCTAAAATCCACAGATTTGATCCGAGGAGTACCAAAATCAGTATGATCGATCATTGCCCACCCCTTGAACAGGTGTTTATGCTAATTAGCAAATCGCTACAGAAACGGCTCAAGAGCGCCCCCTAGAAATATTCAAAATACCCTCTGCATTGACCTTAGTTTGACGTAGAATCATGAAATTTGGTACACTTGTCCAACTCACCAAGATGCACAGAAAACCCTCTGGCACCAATGTTGTACGATAAATGGTAAGGCGGCCATTTTGGAACGATGACCAAATTTTCACCCCTTTTTGGCCGTTTACAGCCTCTGCATTTCAACGAACTCCTCCTAGGGATTTCGCTCGATTTGATTCAAACTTGGCCAGTTTCTTTATAAGGCACGGGGGAACAAATATTTTCAAAACTGTGCGTTTTCATGCATGATGAAGGGGCGGGGCCAGACCTCAAAGTTGGACATCTCGCCATGAAAAACGAAACGCTTATAGCTCTTACACGAAAACTGTCTAATACATCAAACCTTCAGTGATTGACCCACATCCGGTCCCCTGCAAAACTGTATGGTCAAATCATGACATCACTTAAGCCACGCCCCCTGACAACAGGAAGTGTAAAGTTTTACGTTGAACGGTCCATATGGGATCCCTGTTACCTAATCAGCGTGACATTGTATCCAGTCACCGAAGACATGTTGGTGTAACAAGCTTTCCAGCACTGTTCGTTTTGGGTGGAGCAAGTGGGCGTGGTGACGTGGCGAAGTAAGACGTAACGCCGTCACCATACGTTTGGTTCTAAACTCCACAGATTTGATCTGAGGAGTACCAAAATCATTATGATCGATCATTACCCACCCCTTGAACAGGTGTTTATGCTAATTAGCAAATAGCCTCCATAGCGCCCCCTAGATTATTCAAACTGTTGTATCTCAGTGATACATCATCCGATCTGAACCAGATTTATTGTGCATCATCAGTGAGCCCTTGTGGACACATTGATATGGTGGGCTAACATTTGACTCAAGTGCGCCCCCTAGATTATTTATATAGTTATATCTCAGTGATACATCATCCGATCTGAACCAGATTTATTGTGCATCATCAGTGAGCCCTTGTGGACACATTGATATGGTGGGCTAACATATGACTCCAGAGCGCCCCCTAGATTATTCAAACTGTTATATCTCAGTGATACATCATCCGATCTGAACCAGATTTATTGTGCATCATCAGTGAGCCCTTGTGGACACATTGATATGGTGGGCTAACATTTGACTCAAGTGCGCCCCCTACATTACTTCTATAGTTATATCTCAGTGATACATCATCCGATCTGAACCAGATTTATTGTGCATCATCAGTGAGACCTTGTGGACACATTGATATTGTGGTTCAACATATGACTCCAGAGCGCCCCCTAGATTATTCAAACTGTTATATCTCAGTGAGACATCATCCGATCTGAACCAGATTTATTGTTCATCATCAGTGAGCCCTTGTGGACACATTGATATTGTGGTTTAACATTTGACTCAAGTGCGCCCCCTACATTATTTCTATGGTTATATCTCAGTGATACATCATCCGATCTGAACCAGATTTATTGTGATTCATCAGTGAACACTTCTACACACATTGATAATGTTATGTAAATTTTTACTCCATAGCGCCCCCTATATTATTACTACAGTTATATCTTAGTGATACATTATCCGATCTGCACAATATTTATTATGCTTTATCAGTGAACACTTCGACACACATTGATAATGTTATGTAAATTTTTACTCCATAGCGCCCCCTATATTATTACTACAGTTATATCTTAGTGATACATTATCCGATCTGCACGAGATTTATTATGATTCATCAGTGAACACTTCTACACACATTGATAATGGTATGTAAATTTTTACTCCATAGCGCCCCCTGTATTATTACTACAGTTATATCTTAGTGATACATTATCCGATCTGCACGAGATTTATTGTGCTTTATCAGTGAACACTTCTACACACATTGATAATGGTATGTAAATTTTTACTCCATAGCGCCCCCTATATTATTACTACAGTTATATCTCAGTGATACATTATCCGATCTGCACGAGATTTACTATGCTTCATCAGTGAGACCTTGTGGACACATTGATATTGTGGTTCAACATATGACTCCAGAGCGCCCCCTAGATTATTCAAACTGTTATATCTCAGTGAGACATCATCCGATCTGAACCAGATTTATTGTTCATCATCAGTGAGCCCTTGTGGACACATTGATATGGTGGGCTAACATTTGACTCAAGTGCGCCCCCTACATTATTTCTATAGTTATATCTCAGTGATACATCATCCGATCTGAACCAAATTTATTGTGAATAATCAGTGAGCCCTTGTGGACACATTGATATTGTGGTTTAACATATAACTCCATAGCGCCCCCTAGATTATTCAAACTGTTATATCTCAGTGAGACATCATCCGATCTGAACCAGATTTATTGTGTATCATCAGTGAGACCTTGTGGACACATTGATATTGTGGTTTAACATGTGACTCCAGAGCGCCCCCTAGATTATTCAAACTGTTATATCTCAGTGAGACATCATCCGATCTGAACCAGATTTATTGTGCGTGTGCACCCCTGGTGCGGAGTAGACACGAGAGACTTCGAAATGGCGACCGAGCGGATGAGCTGGAGCTCGCGCGGTCGCCTCAATAAGGTCCGAGCGGCGCTAAGCTGCGAGGGCCTCAACGCCGCTTGCGGCTTTAATTATTATTATTTTTTTTATTCTAGTCCCTCTTTAAGTGGCCTTTTGGGGGCTTTATCATATACGAAAACTCACCAAATTTGGCGGACTCGTCAGGACTGGTGAAAAATTACGTATTTTGGGGGCGTGGCAAAAATCGCCACAAAAACGGCTCAAGAGCGCCCCCTAGAAATTTTCAAAATACCCTCCGCATTGACCTTAGTTTGACGTAGAATCATGAAATTTGGTACACTTGTCCAACTCACCAAGATGCACAGAAAACCCTCTGGCACCAATGTTGTACAATAAATGGTAAGGCGGCCATTTTGGAACGATGACCACATTTTCACCCCTTTTTGGCCGTTTACAGCCTCTGCATTTGAACGAACTCCTCCTATGAATTTCGCTCGATTTGGTTCAAACTTGGCCAGTTTCTTCATAAGGCATGGGGGAACAAACGACATCAAAATTGTGCGTTTTCATGAATGCTGAAGGGGCGGGGCCAGACGTCAAAGTTGGACATCTCGCCATGAAAAACGAAACGCTTACAGCTCTTACACGAAAAGAGTCTAATACATCAAACCTTCAGTTATTGACCCACATCCGGTCCCCTGCAAAACTGTATGGTCAAATCATGACATCACTTAAGCCACGCCCCCTGACAACAGGAAGTGTAAAGTTTTACTTTGAAAGGTCCATATCGGACCCGTGTTACCTAATCAGCGTGACATTGTGTCCAGTGACTAAAGACATGTTGGTGTAACAAGCTTTCCAGCACTGTTCGTTTTGGGTGGAGCAAGTGGGCGTGGCGACATGGCGAAGTAAGACATAACGCCATCACCATACGTTTGGATCTAAAATCCACAGATTTGATCCGAGGAGTACCAAAATCAGTATGATCGATCATTGCCCACCCCTTGAACAGGTGTTTATGCTAATTAGCAAATCGCTACAGAAACGGCTCAAGAGCGCCCCCTAGAAATATTCAAAATACCCTCCGCATTGACCTTAGTTTGACGTAGAATCATGAAATTTGGTACACTTGTCCAACTCACCAAGATGCACAGAAAACTCTCTGGCACCAATGTTGTACGATAAATGGTAAGGCGGCCATTTTGGAACGATGACCAAATTTTCACCCCTTTTTGGCCGTTTACAGCCTCTGCATTTCAACGAACTCCTCCTAGGGATTTCGCTCGATTTGATTCAAACTTGGCCAGTTTCTTTATAAGGCACGGGGGAACAAATGTTATCAAAACTGTGCGTTTTCATGCATGCTGAAGGGGCGGGGCCAGACCTCAAAGTTGGACATCTCGCCATGAAAAACGAAACGCTTACAGCTCTTACACGAAAACTGTCTAATACATCAAACCTTCAGTGATTGACCCACATCCGGTCCCCTGCAAAACTGTATGGTCAAATCATGACATCACTTAAGCCACGCCCCCTGACAACAGGAAGTGTAAAGTTTTACGTTGAACGGTCCATAACGGATCCCTGTTACCTAATCAGCGTGACATTGTATCCAGTCACCGAAGACATGGTGTTGTAACAAACTTTCCAGCACTGTTCGTTTTGGGTGGAGCAAGTGGGCGTGGTGACGTGGCGAAGTAAGACGTAACGCCATCACCATACGTTTGGTTCTAAACTCCACAGATTTGATCTGAGGAGTACCAAAATCATTATGATCGATCATTACCCACCCCTTGAAAAGGTGTTTATGTTAATTAGCAAATAGCCTCCATAGCGCCCCCTAGATTATTCAAACTGTTGTATCTCAGTGATACATCATCCGATCTGAACCAGATTTATTGTGCATCATCAGTGAGCCCTTGTGGACACATTGATATGGTGGGCTAACATTTGACTCAAGTGCGCCCCCTACATTATTTCTATAGTTATATCTCAGTGATACATCATCCGATCTGCACGAGATTTATTATGCTTTATCAGTGAACACTTCGACACACATTGATAATGTTATGTAATTTTTTACTCCATAGCGCCCCCTATATTATTACTACAGTTATATCTTAGTGATACATTATCCAATCTGCACGAGATTTATTATGATTCATCAGTGAACGCTTCTACACACATTCATAATGGTATGTAAATTTTTACTCCATAGCGCCCCCTGTATTATTACTACAGTTATATCTTAGTGATACATTATCCGATCTGCACGAGATTTATTGTGCTTTATCAGTGAACACTTCGACACACATTGATAATGGTATGTAAATTTTTACTCCATAGCGCCCCCTATATTATTACTACAGTTATATCTTAGTGATACATTATCCGATCTGCACGAGATTTAATGTGATTCATTAGTGAACACTTCTATACACATTGATAATGGTATGTAAATTTTTACTCCATAGCGCCCCCTATATTATTACTACAGTTATATCTTAGTGATACATTATCCAATCTGCACGAGATTTATTATGATTCATCAGTGAACGCTTCTACACACATTCATAATGGTATGTAAATTTTTACTCCATAGCGCCCCCTGTATTATTACTACAGTTATATCTTAGTGATACATTATCCGATCTGCACGAGATTTATTGTGCTTTATCAGTGAACACTTCGACACACATTGATAATGGTATGTAAATTTTTACTCCATAGCGCCCCCTATATTATTACTACAGTTATATCTTAGTGATACATTATCCGATCTGCACGAGATTTAATGTGATTCATTAGTGAACACTTCTATACACATTGATAATGGTATGTAAATTTTTACTCCATAGCGCCCCCTATATTATTACTACAGTTATATCTTAGTGATACATTATCCAATCTGCACGAGATTTATTATGATTCATCAGTGAACGCTTCTACACACATTCATAATGGTATGTAAATTTTTACTCCATAGCGCCCCCTGTATTATTACTACAGTTATATCTTAGTGATACATTATCCGATCTGCACGAGATTTATTGTGCTTTATCAGTGAACACTTCGACACACATTGATAATGGTATGTAAATTTTTACTCCATAGCGCCCCCTATATTATTACTACAGTTATATCTTAGTGATACATTATCCGATCTGCACGAGATATAATGTGATTCATTAGTGAACACTTCTATACACATTGATAATGATATGTAAATTTTTACTCCATAGCGCCCCCTATATTATTACTACAGTTATATCTTAGTGATACATTATCCAATCTGCACGAGATTTATTATGATTCATCAGTGAACGCTTCTACACACATTCATAATGGTATGTAAATTTTTACTCCATAGCGCCCCCTGTATTATTACTACAGTTATATCTTAGTGATACATTATCCGATCTGCACGAGATTTATTGTGCTTTATCAGTGAACACTTCGACACACATTGATAATGGTATGTAAATTTTTACTCCATAGCGCCCCCTATATTATTACTACAGTTATATCTTAGTGATACATTATCCGATCTGCACGAGATTTAATGTGATTCATTAGTGAACACTTCTATACACATTGATAATGGTATGTAAATTTTTACTCCATAGCGCCCCCTATATTATTACTACAGTTATATCTTAGTGATACATTATCCGATCTGCACGAGATTTATTATGATTCATCAGTGAACACTTCTACACACATTCATAATGGTATGTAAATTTTTACTCCATAGCGCCCCCTATATTATTACTACAGTTATATCTTAGTGATACATTATCCGATCTGCACGAGATTTAATGTGATTCATCAGTGAACACTTCTACACACATTCATAATGATATGTAAATTTTTACTCCATAGCGCCCCCTGTATTATTACTACAGTTATATCTTAGTGATACATTATCCGATCTGCACGAGATTTATTGTGCTTTATCAGTGAACACTTCGACACACATTGATAATGGTATGTAAATTTTTACTCCATAGCGCCCCCTATATTATTACTACAGTTATATCTTAGTGATACATTATCCGATCTGCACGAGATTTAATGTGATTCATTAGTGAACACTTCTATACACATTGATAATGGTATGTAAATTTTTACTCCATAGCGCCCCCTATATTATTACTACAGTTATATCTTAGTGATACATTATCCGATCTGCACGAGATTTATTATGATTCATCAGTGAACACTTCTACACACATTCATAATGGTATGTAAATTTTTACTCCATAGCGCCCCCTATATTATTACTACAGTTATATCTTAGTGATACATTATCCGATCTGCACGAGATTTAATGTGATTCATCAGTGAACACTTCTACACACATTCATAATGATATGTAAATTTTTACTCCATAGCGCCCCCTGTATTATTACTACAGTTATATCTTAGTGATACATTATCCGATCTGCACGAGATTTATTGTGCTTTATCAGTGAACACTTCGACACACATTGATAATGGTATGTAAATTTTTACTCCATAGCGCCCCCTATATTATTACTACAGTTATATCTCAGTGATACATCATCCGATCTGAACCAGATTTATTGTGCATCATCAGTGAGCCCTTGTGGACACATTGATATGGTGGGCTAACATTTGACTCAAGTGCGCCCCCTACATTATTTCTATAGTTATATCTCAGTGATACATCATCCGATCTGAACCAGATTTATTGTGCATCATCAGTGAGCCCTTGTGGACACATTGATATGGTGGGCTAACATATGACTCCAGAGCGCCCCCTAGATTATTCAAACTGTTATATCTCAGTGATACATCATCCGATCTGAACCATATTTATTTATCATCATCAGTGAGCCCTTGTGGACACATTGATATGGTGGGCTAACATTTGACTCAAGTGCGCCCCCTACATTACTTCTATAGTTATATCTAAGTGATACATCATCCGATCTGAACCAGATTTATTGTGCGTGTGCACCCCTGGTGCGGAGTAGACACGAGAGACTTCGAAATGGCGACCGAGCGGACGAGCTGGAGCTCGCGCGGTCGCCTCAATAAGGTCCGAGCGGCACTAAGCTGCAAGGGCCTCAACGCCGCTTGCGGCTTTAATTCTACTTATTTTTCTAACTGTAATACACAAACTACATCACAAAATGAATAATTCTACTTAATTTTCCTAACTGTAATACATAAACTAGATCACAAAATGAATAATTCTACTTAATTTTTCTAACTGTAATACACAAACTACATCACCCATAATTCTACTTAATTTTTCTAACTGTGATACACAAACTACATCACAAAATGAATAATTCTACTTAATTTTTCTAACTAATACACAATTTTTCTAACTAATACACAAACTACATCACACTTAAATTATTTTTTTTTTTTCTACTTAATTTTCCTTTTTTTTCTACTTAATTTTCCTAACTGTAATACACAAACTAGATCATAAAATGAATAATTCTACTTAATTTTTCTAACTGTAATACACAAACTAAAAGATGGCACAACATCAAGATGTTCACAAAATGAATAATTCTACTTAATTTTCCTAACTGTAATACACAAAATACATCACAAAAATGAATAATTCTACTTAATTTTTCTAACTGTAATACACAAACTGCTTCACAAAATGAATAACTCTACTTAATTTTTCTAACTGTAATACACAAACGCACTAAGCTACATCATAAGTACAACATAGGTGTAATACACAAACACGCAAGGTTACATCATATATAGTTTTTGAGCAAGTCCTTTTTGACCTTTTTCTTAAATGTATACATTGATTTTTCATTTTTAACATCACTCTCCAGAGCATTCCACAATCGAACTCCCTGAATTGAGGTAGACCGTCCCTTTAAGCTGGTTCTGAATTGTGGTTTGATGAATATCTCTGTCCCTTTGAGATTGTAATAACTTTGTCTTTTTATAAAGTTTCTTTGGATATTTAAAGGTAATGTGTTATTATGAGCCCTATACATAACTGATAAAATACTATATTCTACCAATTCCTGGAATTTCAATAAGTTTAGCTGAAGAAACAAAGTGTTTGATGGGTGACTGAAATGTTTTCTGGTGATACATAATGATGTACAATTTCATAAAATAAGACAATAATTAAACAGTAATATGTCAGCACTAAATAAACATTTTAAATTTAAAGGCACTCATTGCAAACTAAAATAATATAAATAAATTAAAAAAAGGTTATCCTGAAATATGTCCAGTTTCAGAGTAAGATCTAATCCACAAGTCACACATTTTTCATTTGGGAAGGACTCTTCCTCAGAGATAGAGTGAGAAGTTCAGTTATCCAGGAGAGACTTGGAGAAGAGCTGCTGCTCCTCCACATCTAAGCCACTTGAGCTGGTTCAAACATCTGGTAAGGTTGCCCTGGAACACTTTCCTTGTGGGGTTTCCAAACATGTCCAACTGGGAGGAGACCCCAGGGATGACCCACGCTTTGTGTTCTTTGAATCTTCCCAAAAGAGGTGGCTGTGCAAAGATTATGTCTGGGCCTCCCAGCTCAAGCTGCTGCATTCTGACTCCAGAGCAAAGAGCAGATCATGGATTTACCGTAGTTTATTACTTTACATATTTTTTGGACTGGTCTTCCTGACTTTGCATGAGTACCTTTAGGGCTTAAAGGGGTTGTGACAAAATGCTAAAACATAGACATCTTTAGTAAGAGGAGCTACTCAGCTTTGATTTTTTTGTACACAGATGCTTCAAATAATTAATATATAAAATTGTTTTTTTATAAAACGTAACTCTGCAGTGCGTCGCAGTTTTCGGGTGGAGAAAGGAGGGGTCAAACGCCAACGCCTTTTTATGACGCAATGTATTGAACGCACATTGTAAATAACAATGGCAGACAATATAGAAACCGAGGAATTAAGCAATTTAAGTGAAGATTTGAGCGATTTGTCTACAGTTTGGGAAGCCGAAGTTAGTTCAAGTGATGAACAAGAAACAGCTGGGTGCCTCACCTCCAGGCGAGCGGAGCCTAATGGTACGTCCAGACCGAACGCTTTTTGAGCGGCCAAAAAGCGCGAAACGCCTCAAAGTGAACGCACTGGACCCAGTGGTGTTCAGACCGGAACGTGAAGCGGCGGTGGCGGCGGGGTGTGGGAGGAGTTAGCAGAGCTTAAACTTGCTAAACGTGAAAAGTTCACAATTCAAAACTTACCCGATATCCCGACTTCCTCACTGGCACTCCGCCAGGCAAGGTCCTTTTTATTTCTTTTAACTTCGCGGGTTGTTTCCGTGTCTCACAAACAATACGTCACACAGTTGCGCAATACCCGTCCCCTCGTTACCGCGTCACATAGCTGACTCTCCCTCTCTCCTCCCCCGACTCTCCCTGATTGGTTGACAGACGCGTTGAACGGCGAAATCTTCGGCATTTTCAAGGCGAGCTGTGGAGGCTGCCGCAGGCACCGCATGCACGGAAAACGCTCAGACGCCCCTTCCGCACCGCTCAAAACGGACGTGACGCAACGCGCGACCCCTGGAGGCGCGTCCCCCATTGACTTTGCATGTAAACCGGCCGCTCCTGCAGCTCAAAACGCGTTCGGTCTGAATGTACCATGAGTCCCAGCCCGCCCCGCGCTGAGACTCTATCCTCGGCCACATCGCTCCGTTCTCTGGCCCCCCTTTCCTGGAGGTGAAAATAGGCGATCTTGAAGACAATGGCCCTCATGCATGAACCGTTCGTACGCACAGATTTGTTCTTAAACTGTGCGTACGAGTGATTTAGGATCATTTGTGGCATTCAACAATGTTTTCGTATCCTAAGATTTTTTTCAGATACGAACAAAATTTACGAGTGGTCCGGACCTGTCGTATATTTTAGGAGCGTCAGTCTGCTGTCATCCAGACGGAATTTCCCCACTAATAACTTCATATTTCGTTATTTAGAAAATATTTTGGGTTTAAAAAAATCACGCACCATAATTATTCTTGACAATAGGTTATTCTGTTTGAATTAGAATTATAATTTTAAGTTTAATTTGTCTGGTGTGTCGCGCAGGCTTCAGTGAGTCGTGCGCTCCCCTTGGTCATCAAAGCCCTCCTCATATTAACACCCAGGTACATAAAATTCCCATACACCGCCGCAGAACAAGTACGAATTAAGACTGATTTTCATGCTATTGCTGGACTGCTGTGCCAAACACCATCGGAGCAATAGATTATTATATCTGATTCGAAATATAACCTGCAGAATGTGGTTGCGCGATGACCAGGAGGAGCGCGCATGACTCATTTGTGCTGCAAAACATGTTGGCACGCGTCTTGCGCAGCATGGCATTTATTGTCCATCCATCTCGGTAACGCAGACTATTCCTTGACCACCTCCTGTCCGTGCTGCGGCGAGACGTTTCTTTGAAGCCATTTTCAGATCAAACCATTTATTCTTGATTTCTGATACTGTACGACCCACGGGAGACACAACATATGCACTACAATATTAATATGAAGTTAACTGTAGTTTCGAGACATTTTAAAATGCTTCTGTTCAAAAACACATCCGACACTTGCGGGGGTGGGGGGGGGGGGTAGCGGTGCGCTCTTCTGAATAAGTGAAACTATAATGTAACACAGTTGTTTACACTAAAATTAAAAATATTTGACCATCCGACACTTGCGGGGGAGGGGGGGTAGCGGTGCGCTCTTCTGAATAAGTGAAACTATAATGTAACACAGTTGTTTACACTAAAATTAAAAATATTTGACCATCCGACACTTGGGGGGGGGGGGGTAGCGGTGCGCCACAGCGCGACTGAGAGCAGAACTTCAATCTCCGAACGCGTGAAGTTCTTCTTTTTACTTCTTGATTTTGAATGAATGGACACTTCCTGCTGTCAAAAGGCAGGAAACGTGGCCTTATATGGTGTTTTGAGGGGTGGGAATTATGTAAATGACCTCTCCGCGAGCACGCGCAGGTGGATAGAACAGGTGGGATTCATTAAATTTACGCAGCTCGTTTACACACTTTTCCTGTGGATAGAAGAGTTTGTTGAATCTGACGTGGCATGTTCGTACGAACGCTTCGTACGAACAAAAGTAGGAGAAATTTAGGATAAAAATACGAACATGTTCGTGCATGAGGGCCATTGAAACTGCGTTCTAATAGCAGCCGCAGACTGAACATCATGTCCCTACGTCACATGACGTCCCATGCGGAAGTACCCGGATTTCCTGTGACGAAACACAGCGCCAAGTTTAAAATCACTTTGAAACAAATTTTCATTGATTCATCATTTTGCTTGTAAAAACAAACATAGTTGAATGATACAACATATAAATGTTGTGCCACTTTATGCATAGTTCCAACATCATGTCACAACATCATGTCACAATATCATGTCACAATACCTTTAATTTGCAAACCAATTGATGCCAGAACACAAATAGCAGACGGGATTGGTTGGGCTGCGGGTCTGGGGGGTCCTCCCCCAGAAATTTTTGAATAAAGTAGATGCGATTTCCTGCATTTTGGTGCATTTTACCAGGTTTTTAAACATCTACGTTTACCTACATTTGTAAACACTCTGCTTCTGTCAAGCCTTAACCCATCCCCCTTACTTGACGGTTCCGAGCTGACTCTTCTCTGCTGAATTCACTGTCAGACTCCACATGTCAAACCTCCAGGCGCCTCCTCCTTTTGTGCCTGTGGGCTCCTGCTCAAGTACGAATGCCTGTTTAGCTTGCCACTCACCTCCCACCCGCTTCGAACGTTATCAACCATTAAATGGCCATTATTAGTTATGATCATCCCCATACGTAGCGCTCAGACTGCCCCTCCTGTACCTACTAGGTTTAAAGGTACGTTGTTAGCGTTGGTAGTGATGACAACAGGCTCCGTTTTTAGCTACGTGTTAAAGTTTATAGTAAAGGGTCTGGCGTTAGGTTTAGGGTCTTGGTTAGGTTTAGGCACAAGAGTAAGGGGGTTAAGTTTAGGGTTGGTCCTCTGGGTCAGGTGTCAGGTTAGATTTAGGAAAAGGGTTACATAAGCTGAAGAAGAAAAGAAAGACACTTCCTGGTTTACGGAAACACGCTGCCTACTCACAGCGATAATAACAAAATAACGTTCCTTTAAACCTGCTAGGAGGTAGGTTGGACAGTTTTACCGCTACATATGGGGATGATAACAACTAATAACGGCCATTTAATGGACTGAGAACATCCGAAGCTGCTGCACCCCGAGTAAAAATGCTTACTTGACGAGGCAGCTTGTATGTGATATTAAGAAGTCACAAGTGGCTGTTGTGTTTAAAATGAGTGTTTATGTTATTATTTTCTGTTTACATATCCAATATAAGTTTTATTTGTTCAAGGCAGTCATATTTGTGCATTACTTTATTATTATCAAACCTGAGATTTACTGGATCCAAGCAGAAACAGTTACTGGAACACACACCCTGTCAAAATAAGAGCGTTCCCGGATCCTGTTCCGGCAGGATCTGGCTCAAAGGATTTTGGTATTTGTATTTGGTCAGCATTTCAACAACACAGGAGACAGCCGTGCCATTTAAAGCTTTAACTAAGCCAGTGGAGAGATTTTAGAAGTGGTGTGAAAAGTTACCGACTAGTTTTGGTTAGTAATCTTAAAAACGTATAATGTTTATTTTTTATTTTACTGGACAGTGAATTTAAGCCAGGGTACTTTCCCCGCCACTGTTTTCTTGCTTGTCTGAGCCACGTTCTGTCAGCTCGGAGCTGTTAAACATCGTTTTGTCCCACAGACGTGCTGGGTTAATGCACATCATCAATTTCTGACTTCATGAGTAAAGAGGTGGTGGTGGTGGTGGTGGTGGGGGGGGGGGGTTGCTGAAATCCTAATAGCAGAGAATCGTGGCTGATGTTTGGCTCCCCTCTGCTGAAGCATCTGCTGCATCCAGCTCTGGAGATGCTGAACACACACGTGGACGCGCACATGCGCACACATCACAGAGACGGGGGACTTGAGAGAGCCGGAGGAGGCTCCTCACTGTGAATACAGCCGGTCGGTGCCTCTTTTCTGTTGCAAATCTCATTAAAAAGGAAGAGAGTTAAAAGGCACCGCCGACGACAGTGAATTGATTAAAGCTGCTCTGGTTGGCACTTTGTTGGCGTTAGCACATGGAAAACAGAGGAAACGAATGGCTTAACATTCCTTAAAGAAATGAACATCACCGGTCAACTTCATGCCAGAGTTTTAAGATCATCTCGTGGTGGGAGATGATGACGTTACTTCAGTCAAACCGTGAAAATAAAATTATGCACAATCTCGTGCAGCATCTCATACGATCTGGTAGAGCGCTGTGTATTTGTTGTGAATGACTGTCAGCTTCTAACACCCAATTTTAGCACAGAATCCGTAAAATCCACAGAAGTAATCACATGATAAATGAAAAATGATCACCCTCATTTTCATTTACAGGTAGTCCCCGACTTACGCCGGAGTTCCGTTCCTATGTGACGTCGTAAAGCGAGTTTCGACGTAACTCGAAACATACGTCCAAACGGCAACTTATACGTACAGTACTGTATTTTACCAAGCACTTAGCCTATCCTAACACAGTACCCTACATAATTATCAAAAAACACATACATTTCAGAGCCATAATGAAGGAAAAAAATAGTTAATTTCCTACTCTGGAATGCTGGTGAAGCCATTTCCTCTGTTTCTCCCTCCCTCCTCCGGATTCTCCATTCGTTTACGTTGTAAAACCGCCGTCCATAAAACAGCTACTTTTCCACAGCTGCTGCCTGTTTCTGCCTGTCCAGCTTGCTCCAACAAGTTTTGTTTTGTTTTTTGAATGTCCAGAGGACCAGACTTAGCTTTTTTAGAGAGTACAGGCAGCTGTAGCCTCCACAGCTAGCAAAACGGGAAACCGTAAATTGCGTAAATCGGCTTCAAAATA
>JBBPBX010000389.1:112392-134496 GCA_038048925.1 Garcialebias charrua
ATGAAATGCATTGATCACTACTATATAAATATGTTACAGTAGAACCCTGGCCAATATAAAAAAAATTGTCTACAAAGTATTTCTGATACCAATATTGGGAGGGGAAGGTGACCACCTATAACTGATATAATGGCTGGAAATTTTTAAGCTTGGTCCACTCCCAAGAATTTAAGTAACGACTGCTTTTAAACCTGTTTTAACACTTGAAGTCTTGAAACAGTCTTCCTAACGTGCATGCACATTTTCTATCCTCCAATATTCACCATAAAGTTATCAAGTGTGTTACAAAAATATAAACTAAACAAAGAAACGCCCTTCCCTGCTCATTGTTTAAACAATCATATATAGTGAAGGCCTAATTAATATGGACCACAGTGGCATTTTCTTTCTTTCTTTGCAGAGCAGTAAAGATTTCAGACAAACAATACATTTCATTGAGGACAACAAAGATATTACGGTAAGAGTTATTAACACTGAAATATATATTTATTACCTCTATTTTAGATTTATTGTTCTGAATAAAGTTTTACAAGGCCTATGCTATGTTACAGTGATGTGTGGTCAGGGGAGGAGAGTGAGGCCCGTTCCTCACCTGTCATCATGGAAAGAAAAAATGGAGATGGAAAAAAAATAAATGTAATGTAATTATTGTATTTATCTTTTGATTTGTACTATAAACTTATTTTACTTAAAACTAAACCAGTTTTAAGTAATTTTTATTCAAAATCACAGATTTTTCTTATTTATCGTTCAAATACTGAGAAGAGACGTGCACAGAGGCACCAGGCAGCTGCGCCTCACCAGGGATTGCACAATCACTCGGCTGACTGCTGCATGCTGCAGTGAGCCCGTATTCCTGCCCCTTTTATGTTGCTTTTAAAATGTCCTAATACTTTTGCTATATAAAATACATTTCTATAGTTTAGCTGGTGAATATTATGTATAATGTTTTTGTTGAAAACTGTATGTGTGTGTAACGTGTTTCTTGTGCTGAGCGATCATAAAACGGCTGCGAAAAGGAGCCGGGTGAGGCATACAGTTGTCCTGCCTCATTGAGGAGGCGGGGCTAGTGAGCCCAGGGTTTCTGCTTGAGCCTCCTCCGCTCCGCTACAGAAGAAGTGACAGATTGGATTCCGATTAGCTATAATTTTGCAATGGAGGATTACATTTTATTTATTTATTTAAATTATTTCTTCATTTCAGATTAAAAAAACTATTTACAAAATTACATAAAAAGCAAAACAATACATTAAATGAAAGGAAGCAGAAGAAGAAAAATCTTATCATATCTGCCCCTTTTTTAAACAAAATTATGTTTATGTTTATTAAATTTGTTCTTTTTTTTTTACAAAATAAATAATACAAGACAATCCCATAAATGATAATGTACAAAATATAAAAAAATGAAAGGTAGCAGAAAGAAGAATAAATCTTATTATATCTGCCCCTTTTTTCCAACAATCAGATTAAACAATAATAATCTTCAACCAACAGTACAAAATGACTAACTCTTTCTAATTTTCTAACTAATACAATACACATTACGCTATTTCATATATTTTTTTAACACATTCGTTTTGATCATTTTCTTAAATGTAAACATTGACTTGGCATTTTTAACTACATTCTCCAAGCCATTCCATAATCTAATTCCCTGGATTGAGGTAGAACGTCCCTTCAAACTAGTTCTGAATTGTGGTTTTACAAACATCTCTGTCCCCTTAAGATTATAACAACTTTGTCTTTTAACAAAATGCATTTGGATATTTAAAGGTAATGCATTATTTTGAGCCCTATACATAACTGATAAAATATTATAGTCTACCAAATCATGGAACTTCAATAACTTCAGTTGATAAAATAATGTACTTGATGGATGACGGTAATGTTTTCTAGTGATAATTCTTACAGCTCTTTTCTGTAATACAAAAATAGGCTTTGTGATTGTTTTACACGCATTCCCCCAAACATCAATACAATAGATTAAGTGTGGAACAATGATTGTGTTATACAACAAATACAGAGATTTATCATTCAATGGGGAGCACGGTGGCACAACTGGTAGAGCTGCTGCCTCTCAGCGAGAAGGTCCAAGGTTCAAATCCCGGTCCGGGGGCCTTTCTGGGTGGAGTTTGCATGTTCTTTCCGTGCATGCGTGGGTTTTCTCCGGGTGCTCCGGTTGCCTCCCACAGTCCAAAAACATGCATGTTAGGTTGATTGGTAACTCTAAAATTGACCCTGGGTGTGGGTGAGACAGGTCCCTCTTGTAAATGAGTCCCCGTGGCTCAATGAGGATAGCCTGTATAAATAAAGGATGAATGAATGAATAGGTCTCTGACTTTGTACAGTACTGCAATCGATTTAGCTATTTTTATTCTTACAGAATTTATGTGTTGTTTCCATGTCAGTTTGTCATCAATGATAACACCCAAAAACTTCACCTCACTCACTCTACAAATCTCAACACCCTCAATTTTGAGTGGAACATCAACAGTTTTCTTTTTATTACTGAATATCATGTAATTAGTTTTTTCTAGATTTAATGATAATTTATTTATTTTAAACCAAGTTTGTATCTTGACAAATTCTGTCTTTATCAATTCCAACATTTGTTCTATATCTTCACCTAAACAGAAAAATGTGGTATCATCAGCAAAAAGTACACATTTAAGGAGTCCTGACACATTTACCAAGTCATTCACATATAAAATAAATAGCTTTGGTCCAAGTACAGAGCCTTGGGGAACTCCACATGTGATATTACAGAGGTCAGATCTTACATCATTTATTTGTACAAATTGTTTCCTATCTTTCAAGTAGCTAGATACCCACTGTAATGCTGGTCCTCTAATACCATATTTGTTCAGTTTTTCAAGGAGAATGGTGTGATCAATAGTATCGAAATGCTTTTTTTAAATCAACAAAAATACTGATACAATATTGTTTTTGATCGACAGCAGTAGTTATTTGTTCCATTAATTCCATGAGAGCCATTGATGTAGTTTTTTGCTCTAAACCCATACTGACTGTTGCTTAGAATATTTTCTGTTGTTGGGCTGTGAGGTGTTTTTTGTCAATTTACATACAGTTGTTGTGTCTGCTGTCAGAGACTTCAAGGGAACTCCCTACTGTTAAGGTGTGATCTGTCAATTTACATGTATGTGTTACCTCAGCTTGCAATTTACATATGATGGTGCGTGACTCCTGTTATAAATCCACACGCACACACAGTCTGGTTCATTGAATTGATAAAGCTTTTCGGATGAGAAGCGAAACGTCTTCTGTTACAAATAAAGTCCAGTTGATCTTGAATTGAACGCCTTTTTGACTTAGAATATTTTGTTTATCTATAAATTGATCTAGTCTGTTTACAAATAGTTTTTCAAGAATTTTTGAAAACTGTGGTAACAAGGATATAGGTCTATAATTGTTGAACACACATTTATCACCATTTTTAAAAAGAGGAACTACCTTAGCTACTTTCATATTATCTGGAAATATTCCTGTTGAAAATGATAAATTACATATGTATGTAAACGGCTCAATAACATGGCTCATTATGTCCTTTACAAACATCATATCCATGTCCACCCAGTCTTTTGATCTCTTGTCTGTAAGATTTTTTACTACATTCATTATTTCCTCTTTGTTAGTTCCATTTAGAAAAATACTATTTGCACAACCTGTAATTGAATGGATCACATTATTATCTACTTTTGGTATTTTAGCTGCAAGGCTTGATCCAACATTCACAAAATATTGATTAAATCCATTTACAATTTCATTTTCATCATGAATTTCATCGTTGTCTTTTACAAAATATTTTGAAATACCAGTTTTTGCTTTATGATTCTTCAGGACACTATTCATTACTCGCCATGTTGCTTTCATATCACCATTACTTTTATCTAATAATTTACTATAATATTCTTTCTTATGTTTCCTTATAATCCCTACTAATTTATTTTTATACTTTTTATATTTTTCTTCAGCGCTCTGACTTCGCAATTTCAAGAAACATGAATACAAATAATTATTTTTTTTTACAAGCATTTCTCAACCCTTTTGTCATCCATGGTTGGTCAACGATATTTCTCTTTGTGTAATTTGTTTGCACACAATTCTTTTCATACAGAGCTTCCAAGATATTCATAAACTCATCATATGCTCTGTTCGCATCATCAACATACACTTCATTCCAGTCTTGTTTATCTAGATCCTCTTTTAATTTTTCCAAAACTTTTTTTGACGTGTTTATGATCTTTTTCTTCATTGTAACTGCTTTTGTGATGCTTTGATCATTTTTATAGATTGTGAAAACTGGTAAATGATCACTTAAGTCGGTCGTTAAGATACCACCTATCACGTCCCCATTTGTTATATTTGTGAAAATATTATCAATTATTGTGGCACTATGAGTTGTAATTCTTGTTGGCTTTGATATCAATGGATACATATTTAAACTGTACATTGAGTTTATAAATGTGCTTATGTTATTTGAATCTGTTTTATTTCCCATATCAATGTTAAAGTCTCCACACAAAAAAACATTTTTATTAAAACTCTTCTCCATTAGCTCCAAGATTTTATCCGTGAATATTTCTATATTTGCTCCTGGTGATCTATATACACAACTTATTATTATGTTTTTATCGTTTTTGTTTATTATTTCTATTGTTATCATTTCCATAATATTATCAACTATTATTGACATTTCACTATTTAATTTACATTTTATTTCATTATTGACAAATAGAGCGACTCCACCACCTCTTTTATTATTTCTGTTCATATGATATAATTCATACCCCTCGATGTGAATATTACTTGTGTTATCATCATTGAGCCATGTCTCTGACAGCGCTATTATTGTAAAAGTTCTATTTAACTGTTTTAAGTAATCTGTTATTTTGGATATGTTTGCATTTATACTTCTGCTATTAAAGTGAATAATAGAGAGAACTCCATTTGATATATTGATGTCATTAAACTGCTCTTCATTATAATATTCGCTATCTTTTATTACAGGAAATTTTTTTGCATCAATCACATTTTCAACATTATATATTTTAGGTTCTGAGTCTTCGTATGTTGTCATGTTCTAATGTATTTGTTCATTTCACTGCATATTTTATCCATTTTGAGTGTGAGTTGTTTCATTGATTTGTAATTTTTCATCTCCTGAGTTCATCCAGATCCTTCAGCTCTTTTATTATTTTAGGCTGAGACCCTTCCTTTGTTTTAATTAATTAATTCAAACAATCAATTCAGAGAACAATCATCTATAAAAATATAACATAATAAATAACTCATCACACTTATCCTCTCTATAGTAATTTGGATATAAACCAATTCATGAATATTTATTCAGAAATTTAGTTTTAATAATTTTCTTAAACATAGACATTGACTTTGCAATTTTAGTATCATTTTCCAAACCATTCCACAGACCTATTCCCTGAATTAAAGTAGACCTAGTACTCTTTAAACTAGTTCTATGCTGTGGCATAACAAAAATATCTGTTCCCATAAGATTGTAAATACTTTTTCTTTTTACAAAAAGCATTTGGATATTTGAGGGTAATGTGGAGTTCTGAGCTTTGTACAATACTAAAAGAATATTATAGTCAACCAAATCATAAAACTTCAGCAAATTCAATTTGCAAAACAAAACATTTGATGAATAGCAGTATTGTTTTCTTGTAATAATTCTTATAGCTCTTTTCTGTAAAATAAAAAAAGGCTTAGTTATAGTTTTACACGCTGTACCCCAAACATCTATACAGTAAATTAAATGTGGGACTATAATTGTATTATATAACAAATACAGTGCTTTATCATTTAGTAAATCTCTTACTCTATATAGCACTGCAATGGACTTAGATAATTTAGTTTTTACAAAGTTTATGTGTTGTTTCCATAACAACCTATCATCATAATGACACATTTCTAAATTAAACATATTTTTTCTCCAAATTAAATGTGCTTTTTGTGTGCTACAATTTGTATGTGTAAAGATTGCTGATATGAGATTTTAAACACAACCCGTTAACTGCTGCCAATCAAATGGCTAATAAACTACTCTGCAGGGTTCATGTACAGGTATATAAGATCTGATTGTGATGAAGTCAGTGCTTCACCAGCCAGGAACCTCACCGCACGTCACTGCTAGGTTATCTGTTAGCTTTCAAACCTGAGCAGCTGCTCAAGCAGCAACTTGAACAGCTGCAGAATGAAAACCTTTGCAGAGAGTAGTGAAGTTTGGACCGTTGAAGTCAACGTCCCCACCATCACAGACATCTACACCTTCAGATGCAGAAAGAGGGCCAACTGCATCATGAAGGACCTCACTCAACCAGCAAACACATTTTTGCCCAACTCCCCTCGGGCAGAAGGTTGAGGACTAGTAAGTGCAGAACCACTAGACTGAGGAACAACTTCTACCCTGATGCCGTTAGACTCATGAATTCCTAACCAGGATAATCACTGTGAAAAAAAAATCACTGTAATCCACTTGATTGTTGATATGTGCTGCTGACTATCCATGATCTCATGCTGCCAATTTATTTTGTACTACTGTATTCATTCCTACTCATCTACTCACAGAGACTCGTGTTTGTGCTGCTGTTGTTCGGCATGTTCTTTTTGCACTATTAAATATTTAGCTTATTTTTTAGTTTAGCATATTTCTTAGTTCATATCTTAGATCTTAGGACTGTTTTTATTTTACAGTTTATACTTTTATTTAACCCGGACCCTGTGTACAAAATTTAATTCCACCACATGTACCACATGTGATGCAAATGACAAAGAAACCTGAAACTTGACTTTGACCTTGAGAGGCACATAGCTAATGAGAAGCAGGTTGGAAGATTGAAGATAATTTATTGTTGTTGATCTTTTTATTTTACAGAACAGTTAAAATAAACACCATGCTCTGTTCAGCAAAATACGCTATGCTATATTGCTCCCTGCTTCGACTAAGCTGCAGGGTCAAATGTTCAGCATTGCCATGACTTGAAAGTAGTCTGCATGCACCCTCTGTTGGATATATTGTATAATCATGCCATTTGAAGTACAAACACTGCTAGTTCACAGCATCTTGGGGGTGAAAATTAGAAGTGTTTGTATCGGCGCATAATGATCCAATTATCACAGATACCGGTATGTCCTGAAACACCTATATTGTCCTAAAATATCAGCCCTACTGATATATCAGTCAGGCTCTACGTTAAAGCAGTTCTATTCAAAAACTGCCCCATGGGCCAGTTACAGCCCTCTTAAAAAATAAAAATAAAAATTGGCCTTCAGAAAACCAGACAAACCAGTCTGAAACTGGTTGGCTTAATATGATTCTAATATAGTCAGAACACATCACATTCATACAATGAGCATCAAATTGAGCTTGTGGCAGATCATTTTTGATAAACAATAATAATAATAATTAAAGCTGCAAGCAACATTGAGGCCCTCGCAGCAAAGTGCTGCTCTGGCCGCGTGACCTCCAGCTAATCCGCCCAGTCATTATCTCGAACACTCTTGTGCCTATCCCGTACCTGTTCGCCAGGGTGCGCATTTGCCAAATCTTCTAAATCGCCTGCGAACTCAAGAGCTCCAGCAACGCATCTCGGTCGCAATGGTGAACGCTCCCATTCCGTTCCCGCACGCGTTCACCAGAGTGCGCCCTCCACCCATATAAATACGAAGTACAGCTAGAAGCCTTCCAAGTTTGGCTGAAATGTGACTTTCCAGACAGGAGTTTTTGGGATTTCATGTTTTGTGGCAAATGTTTGATGATCACTTCCGTTAGGCTTTTCTTTAAAAAAAAAAAAAATCTTTATTTTTGAGGTATTGAGAAGATTACAAGAGCACCACCAGCATATCTTCACCAGCATATTACAAGAGCACAATTTCAGTCTGTGATCAGATACAAAATGCCTTCTCATTACATTTTCATTTACAAAAATAAAAACAAAACAAAACACAAAAAGAAAATGGAACAAGGGGGTATTATTTTGGAAAAACTTTAATTTTATGTATATACCAATAAGTAAATTATATACTAAATAGACAATCTCTGAAGAATGGACCCTCTCTTCTCTTTTTTAAAACTCAACAATCTAGTATTCTTGCATATTGTGTTTTGTTGACATAGAACACCCATTTGGACCACAAGACAGTAAACTTGTAAAGTTGAAAACAAATTAAGGATGTTAATTTTTCCATCTGATAAATTTCATTCACACACTATCCATTCTTCTATAGTGAGAGGCGCAGGCAGGAGCCAGCGTCAGGTCACTGTTTTTTACAGGCTGTAATTGGTATTTGAAACAGATATTTTGCATTGTCAGGTAGGGATTCGGTGTGACCTAGAATGAAGATAGCAAATTTAAAAGGTATTCTTATATTCAAGATATTTTCAATATTTTTGTGTATTTCTATCCAATAATGTCTTATAATTGTGCAATCCCAGAATACATGCCAATGGTTGGATTCTGCGTTTCCACATTGCCTCCAGCACTTAGGCTCTTCCCTGGTATAAGACATTTTCTGTTTTGGTGTAATAAAAAATCTAAGCAAGCATTCTAGTTAAATTATCTCCATGAGTACGAATTGGTACATCTCCTAACTGTCTCGCAGTAACTATGCCATTCTTCTTCTGTGATTTCCATTTTACTTTCCTTTTCCCATTTTGTTTTCACATATAAAGTTGAATCCATTTTTTTACTCATAAGTCCCTTGTATAATTGCGATATGATATATTTTCTAGATTTTGCCTGGTATGCCGTTAGTATTTCTTTAAGAATTGGTTCCTGCTCATCTGCATGCCTAATAATTTCCTGATTAGGATAGTGACGTACTTGTAGGTATCTATAAAAGTTCTGTCTTCCCAAGTTATAACTTAAGTGTTTGAAAGTCTTGTATTTGTCCTTTATCCATTAATGAGAATGTATTGTTATGCCTTTAGATGTCCAGCTGCGGAATCCAGTATCTGTTTGATTTGGTTTAAAATCAGGATAATTTTTAGCGTGTCATGTACAGTATTTTCTGGTGCATAGGTCGCACCTGTGTATAGGTCGCATTGTGTATTTGTCAGCAATAGATTGGAAAAATCCCTAGATAGGTCGCACTGGTGTATAGGTCGCACCTACGTTTAGCTCTGCTGCAAATGTCTGCCACAGGAGCGCACAGCAAGGCTTTTAAGAAGATTAACACTTAAAAACAATTATTTGTTTGATAAAAATTATAGCAAATATATGTCTGAGCTGAACTTTTCCTTAATAAATGAACGTAATTGTGAAATGAGCTGGATTTAAAAATTTGTTTCACCGAAAGTGATAACAAGCCATATATAGGTCGCACCTGAGTATAGGTCGCAGGCCATTAAATAAACATAAAAAGGTGCGACCTATACACCGGAAAATACGGTAGTTTATATTCCTGTTTAACATCCGTCCAGATTTTTAATTGGGATCTTATCCAAAAATTTTCAGTTTTGAGTTTAATCTGTTCTAAATTTTTATTCCCCAAGATTGCCTGTAGGGGGAGATCTGGGATAAGGGTCAATTCAATGTCCTTCCATCGGGCGTTATAATTGTTATTACAAAGGTTTATCAAGGGTTTAATTTGAGCAGAATAGAAGTAGTTTTTTAAATGTGGTACGTTCATGCCTCCTTTTCCTTTTGGGAGCTGTAGTGTTTTAAATCTAATTCTCTGCTTTTTTCCGAGCCATATAAATCTGGAAAGCATTGTGTCCCACTCTATAAATTGCTTTTTAGTAATTTCTACTGGTAGGGCTTGAAACAAGAAAATAAATCTTGGTACAGTAGTAGGTTCATTTTGACAGATTCAATTCTTCGGGTTAAATTCATGAAGGGAGTGACAGTCCATCGTTGTATATCCAATCTAATTTTGCTCAGAAGATCCTCATGGTTACACTTAGCTATAGTGGATGTATCTTTGGGGATCAAGATCCTGAGGTATTTGAGTATAATTTGGTCCCATTTAAGTTTTAATTTGGCACACAGAGATTTTGGTGGATTATAAGAAAATGTCAATATCTGTGTTTTTTTCACATTCAATTTATGCCCTGCAAATTCACAAAAGCTGCTCAAGCTCTGAAATAATGTAGGCAGTGATGTGTTTGGTTTGCTTATGTATACCAATACATCATCCGCATATAGCGCCACCTTATGTGCATCACCAATTTTTTTTATACCTTTGATATTGTCAGTTTGCCTTATTAGTTGGGCTAACGGTTCTATATAAAGGGCAAACAGTAATGGAGAGTGTCCACATCCTTGTCTCGTTCCTCGCTCTAATTCGAAGGCATTGTATTTGATAGATGTCCATTGATTTTTATCCGTGCATTTGGTTTTGTGTATAGTGACCTGATTATATCAATAAAATTCTGCATCATTCATATTACTATCATTATTTTCAGTTCTCAGACTACCTAGAATCACTGAATCTTATCAACACATCTGGATTTGCCCATCACAGCAACTTTCATTGTTTTTGGGTTCTGAATGATCATGTCTTCATTAATGTTTCTCATGGTTCAATTATGGGGGCTAAATGTCACACGGTTAACTCCTGTAATTACACATCAGTGACAAAGAAGTCAAGTAAATGTCTGATATTAATGTTGGTATTGATCTCAGGGATTCAGCCCAACCTAGGTCCCCTCACTAACTACAGTACACCTAATGAGTTTTAAAATAAGTCAGGTCTCTGTTTCCTGCATGTAAATGCCTGTAGCCTTCTAAAAAAACTTGATGAATTGAAAATCCTAATCAGTTCTTCTGGGGCAGATGTGATCAATATCTCTGAAACTTGGCTGAACAAATCTGTTCTGAATAATGACATGGTAATCAATGGATTTAAGATCTATCGTTGTGTGATCATAAAAAAAAGGGAGGTGGAGTCACTATTTACATCAGAGATTCTTTGGCTGCCAGTGTTGCATCTAAAAAACAATCCCAAACCAGTTTGAGGCTTTAGCTGTGAACATCAGTTTGAAAGGAGGTCAGATCTTAACTGTAGTAGGTTGTTATCGTCCCCTATCCGTAACACCTGAAGCTTTGTCCTCCCTGACTGAATTCATAGGAAATTTAAAATACAATAAGATTTTTTGTGGCAGGAGATTTCAACATTGATTGGGATAAGTCGACCCCCCTCTGTGATAAATTCAAGGAATGTTGTATTTCTCTCAATCTAACACAACTTATTGATTCTCCCACAGACCAAACAAAAATTGTCCCAAAAAATCTTCTATCTTGGATCTGTTTTTCACAAATGCACCTCACAAATTTCCTGGTACAGGTGTATTTGCTAATATTTTGAGTGATCATTCCGCAATAGCAGCTCTTAGATCTATTAAACGTCCACCTGCTAAGCCCAGATTAATTCAAAAAAGGGATTTAAAACATTTCTGTGAACAGTCATTCCTCTGGGATCTATCCCACTTTGATTGGCAAGGTATTCTATTAATCAACTACGTGAACACCGCTTGGAACTATTTTCATAATAGTTTCATTTACTTTGTGAACAAACACACTCCTTTCCGGCAGTTCAGGATAAAGGGTCGTGACAGCCCCTGGTTTACTCCTGAACTAGCTGACCTCCTGCATAGGAGAGACCATCTTTGGGCCGCAGCAAGAAAATCAGACTCAGACACTGATTGGTTGAATTTTCGGCAGCTGAGGAATAAATGAACAATTACCATCAAAGCCGCAAAACGTAATTATTTCTTATCACAGACCTCAAAAAATTTAAACTATCCTAAAAAATTCTGGAAAAGCATCAAATCTCTCTCAGGCACCCCCCAATCATCTGACCTCCTATCACAACTTCTTGTTGACTCTGTTCCTGTGTCAAATAAGCACGAGATTCTGAACTGTTTCAACAAACATTTTGTTAGCCAAGATGGTATAGTGGTTAGGGCGTTTGACTTGGGACCCGAAGGACGCGGGTTCGCGTCCCGGCCACTACACACCTTGGGGTGTCTATGAGTGCACACCTAATTCTCCAGCTCCCCGAGCGCCCTCTGGCTGCTCACTGCACCACCTGGGGTGGTTGAGTTAAATGCAGAGACGAATTTCGTCTGTGTATGGGAAACATACGCAGATGACAGACAAACACATTATTAATTATTATTATTATTGTTGCTTCTAGTTCATTATTTGACAGTTACAAATGGAAAATCAGCCACTTCATCTAATAATCAAACTTCTACAAATCAAATCCCTCCTACAAGTCAATCCTTAGTTAATCACACATTTTTTTCTCCGTTCTCAGTCAGTGAGGTAAATAAACTGTTAAAATATCTTGATCCTAAAAAATCTGCAGGTCCAGATGAACTTCCACCTTATTTCTTAAGGCTGGCTGCTCATATCATCACAGTCCGTGTGACCCACATCTTTAATCTGTCCATAAGCCAAAACTCCATTCTGGATGCTTGGAAAACAGCCTTTGTTCTTCCTTTGTTGAAGCTTGGTGATCCCACATCATTGAACAACTATCAACCAATCTCTAAATTCTGCATTTTAGCCAAGGTTCTAGAAAAACTGATAAACTCTCAGATCAAAAATGATCTGGACTCATTTAACATCTTACCTCTCCATCAATCTGGTTTCAGGAAAAAAACACAGCACAACGACTGCTTCACTGAAGGTTCTTAACGATGTTGAAGCATTGGATGCCAAGGATTATTGTGCTGCACTTTTCTTAGACCTGTCTAAAGCTTTTGACACTATGGATCATAACATCTTGTGTCATAAGCTCTCAGAAATCGGTTTCTCTGATCACACCATTGGTTGGTTTTCTAATTATCTTTCCGATCGGAGGCAATGTGTTTAGTATAACGGTACTTCTTCCAGTTATTTAACAGTTAAAAATGGTGTACCACAAGGCTCAGTCTTAGGAACAACCATCTTTACAATCTACATAGCTAATGTAGGTCAGAGCATCCCTGATGCATCTTTACATTTCTACGCTGATGACACAGTTGTTTACTGTCGAGCTAAAACAATAACTAAGGCTTTCCAGTTTCTGCAATCCGCTTTTGATATCATCTGGTCAGATTTGTTCCATCTCAAACTTTTCCTAAATGCTGATAAAACCAAAGGGATGTTTTTTTTTTTTCAAATAGGAAGTCGGTCCCAGCAGTTGATATCAGTTCCTCTGATTTTATCCTCAAACGGTGTCCCTATTGAGTTTGTTGATTCCTATAAATATTTGAGTATCCTGGTCGATTCGTATCTCTCTTTTAAACTCCACGTGGAAAAGCTAGTAAAGAAACTGAAAGTTAAACAAGGTTTCTTTTTCAGAAATAGATCATGTCTAACATTGAATGCTAGGAAACGCCTTGTATCTGTGACTTTCCTTCCCTCCATCGATTACGGTGACATTATCTACATTAATGCTCCTACAAGCACCCTACGGATGTTGGATGCTGACTATCATGGTGCACTAAGATTCATAACTGGCTGTGATTATCGTACCCACCACTGCACCCTGTATTCACTGGTTAACTGGACATCATTAAACTCACACAGACTTTTCCATTGGTACATTTTCATCTTTAAATCACTTCTTGGTCTGCTGCCTTCATATATCTCCTCCAGGGAGTAAGCTCCCCCACTGATCCAACATACCCCCCAGCTTGCCAAGGTCCACCCAAGGAGCGATGCCAAAACACCTCTCCGACCGTCAGACCCATTGAGCTCCAGACCAGAGAGGGACAGGGCCATGAGGGCCGCCAGCAACAGGACCAACAACCGACACACCCCAGGGTCGCCAAGACCCCTATGAACCGCAGTCAACCCGCTGCCCAAGAGGACGCCAAATCCTACATGGACGACCCGGCCAAGAGTGCCCGCCTAACCGCCGACAGAGCCAGGAAGCACCACCATAGAGAAGGGCCAGCCAACCGGCCACGCATAGTCCTGACCATCATCAAGGACATCCACTCAGTCCCCACCCCAGAAGAAATACTACACCCACCCTTCATACTAACAACTCTCAGAACACATAGCACACTAGACACCTAGGCTGGGTCAACCTTTCTTTGAATGGCATCCTGCACTTCACTATTCCACCACCAGGTTTCCTTATCATCCATTCTCTGTCCAGATGACAAAACAAGTATCTTCCTACCCATCCTTTTAATTGCTGTTGTGGTAGTAGCCCAGTCATTTGTAAGCTCTTTCTTACAACCCAGAGCCTTTACCAGCTCCTCTCTGAATTTGTCACAACATTCCTCCTTCTTCAACTTCTACCATTTGGTCTTCTTCTCTTTTACTCTTTTTCTTTTCTTCGCAACAACAGTCATTCTACACACAACCATCCGATGCTGTCTGATCATGCTTTCCCCTGCTACAACCTTACAGTCTCCAATCTCCCTAAGGTTTCCTCTTCTACACAGAATGTAGTCGACCTGCATACTCCTTCCTCAACTCTTATAGGTCACTCTATGTTCCTCCCTCTTTTGGAAATAGATATTGACTACAGCCATTTCCATTCTCTTGGCAAAATCCACCACCATCTGTCCTTCCTGGTTTCTTTCCTTGACACCAAACCTACCTATCACTTCCTCATCCTCTGTTTCCTTCACCAACATGTCCATTCAGATCTGCTCCAATCACCACTCTTTCCTCCCTGGGAATACTCTCTATCACTTCATACAGATCTTTCCAAAATGTATCTTTCTCCTCCCCATCACATCCAACATGTGGAACATAACCATTGATGATGTTTAACATCAGACCTTCTACTTCTACATTCAGGTACATCACCCTATCTGACACTCTCTTCACCTCTACTACATTCTTTGCCAACTCCTCCTTCAGGACCACCCCTACTCCATTTCTCTTTCTATCCACACCATGGTAAAACAGTTTGAACCCTGCCTTGCTGCCCTTCCACTTGGTCTCTTGGACACATAAAACATATTGGGATGCCACCATTTCTGTGATATTAAGTCAATATTTTTTTAGGTACCACAGGTCCTCTGCTGTGAACCTCTTGACACAACACATTCAGCAATCCAGCTGGGGTCCCTCATGATTTCTCCAATTCTCTTCAGGACCTTTTTGGTTTGGAGATGTTTCGAAGATGGAAGAAGCAGGTTTTAAACAGATGCTTAATGTGATTTTCAAATGTAAGATGAGAGTCCATTTTTATTCCAAGATTTGTAACAGAGGTGGAGAGGGGGATGTCTTGACCAGAGAAGGAGATTGTTGTTAAAGTTGATGTTTGTATCTTAGGCTTAAAGACCTTTGTTTTTAAGCGAGCCTACTCTGCCTCCACATGATTTTGCCTTTAATCTTAATTGATACTATCATTGGTTTTACGTGACTTTATCACTTGTTTTTATTTGATCTTTGATTTTTGTTGCACTTTGTAGCACTTTGAGATTTTCGTTAATGAAAAGTGCGTTATAAATTAAATTCATTATTATTATTACTATATCATCTGCAAAAAACAGAGAAGTGATTCTAAGACCACCAAAACGGATCCTCTCAACACCTTGGCTGCACCTAGAAATTTTGTCCATAAAAGTTATGAACAGAATCGGTGACAAAGGGCAACCTTGGCAGAGTCCAACTCTCACTGGAAATGAGCCTGACTTACTGCCGTCAATGCGGACCAAGCTCTGACACCGGTCGTTCAGGGACCTAACAGCCCATATCAAAGGGCCTGGTACCCCATACTCCCGGAGTACCCCCCACAGAACCTCCCGAGGGACGCGGTTGAATGCCTTCTCCAAATCCACAAATCACATGTAAACTGGTTGGACAAACTCCCACACACCCTCTAGGATTCTGCTGAGGGTGTAAATGGTAAATTGTAAATGGAGCTTACTTATATAGCGCTTTCCAGCCCCCTATGAGAGGTCCCAAAGCTCTTCACAATACCATCCATCCACCCATTCATACACACATTCATACACCATTAGCGGTAGCCTGCCATTCAAGGCGATGCCAGTCCTACCGGGAGTAACTCGGGGTTAAGTGTCTTGCCCAAGGACACAACTAAGTATGCAGTGGCCGGGGATTTAACCCGGGACCTTCCGGTCCTGAGCCGGCTGCCCTACCTCTACACTATCTCGGCCCAGTTTTCCATAACCAGGACGAAAACCACACTGCTCCTCCTGAATCCAAGGTTCGACTATCTGACGGACCCTCATCTCCAGAACCCCTGAATAGACCTTACCAGGGAGGCTTAAGAGTGTGATCCCCCTATGGTTGGAACATACCCTACGGTCCCCCTGTTTGAATAGGGGAACCATCACCCCAGTCTGCCAATCCAAGGGAACTGCCCCCGATGTCCATGCGATATTGCAGAGTCGCATAAGCCAACACAACCCTACAACATCCAGAGCCCCAAGGAACTCCGGGCAAATCTCATCCACCCCTTGGGCCCTTCCACCGAGGAACTTTTTAACCACCTCGTTGACTTCAGCACCAGAGATTGGAGAGCCCGACCCAAAGTCCCCAGGCTCCGCTCCCTCAGTGGAAGACGTGCCAGTAGGATTGAGGAAGTATTCGAAGTATTCCGTCCACCGACTCACAACATCCCAAGTTGAGGTCAACAGCACACCACCCCCACTATAAATGGTGTTGGTCGCTTACCGCTTTCCCCCCCCTGAGACGCCGGATGGTGGACCAGAATCGCCTAGAAGCCGTACAGAATTAATTCTCCATGGTCTCTCCGAACTTCTCCCATGCCTGAGTGGACTCGGCAGTCCAAAGCATTTCGTTTGGACTGCCGGTACCTATCAGCTGCTTCCGCGGTCCCACAGGCCAAAAAGGCACAATAGGACTCCTTCTTCAGCCAGACAGCATCCCTCACCGCCGGTGTCCACCACCGGATTCGAGGGTTGCCGCCACGACAGGCACCAACAACCTTGCGGCCACAGCTCCGATAAGCTGCCTCGACAATAGAGGCGCGGAACATGGTCCACTCGGACTCAATGTCCCCCGCCTCCCTCGGAACGTGTTCAAAGCTCTCCCAGAGGTGGGAGTTAAAGCTCTGTCTTATGGGAGACTCTGACAGACATTCCCAGCAGACCCTGACAATACGTTTGGGTCTGCCAGGTCTGACCAGCATCCTCCCCCACCATCGGAGCCAACTCACCACCAGGTAGTGGTCAGTTGACAGCTCCGCCCCTCTCTTCACCCGAGTGTCCAAGACATGCGGCCGCAGATCAGATGAGACGACAACAAAGTCAATCATCGAACTGCGACCTAGGGTGTCCTGTGCCAAGAGCACATATGGACACCCTTATGCGTGAACATGGTGTTCGTTATGGACAATCCATGACAAGCACAGAAGTCCAACAACAAAACACCACTCGGGTTCAGATTGGGGGGGGGGGCATTCCTCTCAACCACACCCTTCCAGCTCTCACTGTCATGGCCCACATGAGCGTTGAAGTCCCCCAGTAGAACATTTTCTTTTTATTTATTGATAAAATAATTTGTTGATATTTTTAGCATATCAACAAATTAAATGTATAACAAAAATAAATTTAACCTTAAAGCTGCAATATGTAGTTTTTGAACATGCTGGTACTTAGAAACGTTTTGAACAGAGACATGTTTCTGGTCCCTCCTCACTCAGAGCCATATATGGCTCAGCTCCACCTTGCTCGCGTTGCAGCCTGGAATGCTCCGCCTCCACTACGTCCCGTCTCAGCCGTTGCAAAGTTCTGTGATTATATGTTAATAAAACGTTCTAAAAAATAAAATAAAAACATGGAGCACTGGTCCAGCAAAACAAAAACACCCTGAAATCTGCAGAGCTTCACGCAGCCACGTTGAACATGATTTAATTTGCTCGTGACTTCCTCATTTCTGTCAGTCGAGGTCTGGAGGAAGAAGCAATCACTTGACTTTTGGCAAAAAACAAAAGAAAAGTCCAGAACAGGGATGAAGAAGGGAAATTTAATACATTGTGTCACATACAAAACAGTTTTGCTTCGCTTTGCAATTATTTCAACGAGAACCTGCACGGCCGCTACGGGCTGACAGGCGGGGGCGTGGGTTGGGGGGGAGGGGCGTGGGTGAGAAGTGAGAAGCTCTGTTTTTATTGGCTGGCTGTTTTTATTGGCTGGTTAACCGCGGGGCGCTCTGGTTTTTATAAATGCTTTTATTACCACCGGGAGACGCCAGAGGACTATAGTTATTTTCAGAGATTACGTGTCAAACATCAATATATCAGGGGACAGTGGCAGAGGGAAGAAATATGTTTAAAAAATAAGTTACATACAGCAGCTTTTATAACACTAGGATTGAAATACCAACAAGTGTATTAGAATTCCTTAATCTTAACCCTCCAAAAATTACTATCTACGGTTTACCAGACACTCAATAAAATAGATGTATCCTTTCCCACTGTAAAATGGGAGACATATTTGTCAGTCAACTTTGACCAAAACTTCTGGTCTCAGATACGTCTAAGAACTTTTAAGATGATTAAAAACTCCAATTTACAATTAACACAATACAAAATCCTCCATAGAGTACATTACACAGGTCAACGGATGTTCAGGATGGGTTTCACATCATCTAATACTTGCTCACAGTGTACAGACAATATTACTGACAATTACATCCACACATTTTGGTTCTGTCCACCTGTTCAGAGGTTTTGGTGCCCGGATATGTGAAGACTTATCAAAGTATCTGAGAGGTAATATTCCACTCTCTCCGTCAGTTTGCTTATTGGGCCACTTAGATGATGTCACCTTGGAGACAAAGTCAATTCATATGATTTTTACTGCCTTATGTATATTAAATAAATAAAAACTATGCTCATAAATTGGAAAAATAAAAATACTGTATTTCCGCACTATAAGTCACACCTTTTTGCCTAATTTGCATGCCATGTGACTAATAGAGAGATGAGACTTGTTTATGGATTTCCCCCCATATTTTTAGTCCAACTTTTGGCTCAGATATGACCGTTTTTCATTTTGGCAAAAAAATGGTGCAGTACCGATTTTGTCCTCTAGGGTACACCGACCGTTCCCACCTCATGTGTCCGACGGCAGACTCCTCTGGTTGGACTGACTCTGTCGCAGCCCGGCCTCCTGCTCTGGAGCTCTGACACTTCCAGAGAGTCCACCGACCGTTTCCAGCTCATGTGTCCGAAGGCAGCGTCCTCTCGTCAGACACACTCTGTCGCAGACCGGCCTCTTGCTCTGGAGGTATGAACTATTTTTAGCTCAGTGTTTGTTAGTAACGGGTACTATTTATCTATGGTAAATAAGTCTTGAACTACAGGACAGATTTTTATCAAACTTACAGAAAGTAATCACAACATGGATATTTAAAAACTGTTACCTGTATGAGACATTTGAGATAAAATTCAATGTTTTAGCTTTGTAAATGTGCAGCTGTTAGCTCGTAGTTTTCCGGGTACTACATATTTATCTAAATAAGTCATGAACTACAGAACAGATTTTTATCAAACTTACAGAAAGTAATCACAACATGGACATTTACAAACTGTTACCTGTATGAGACATTTGAGATAAAATTCGATTTATTTATAATTTATTTTCGCAGCTCACGTGACGGTTTGGAAGATGTCAAAGCGAAATAATTTAAATCCAGCCGATTTGACCATTTCGTGAATTTATTAAGGAACGGTTAAGCTCAGGAACATGTGCTATAATGTCAGCTAAGATTTTTTTTAAGCGTTTATTTTTGCTAAATTTTAAAGAAAATGCTGCGGTCCCACCCGGGTGGGTGCTCGTAGCGAAACTATTTTTTAAATCCAGCTGATTTGACAATTGCGTTTATTTATACTATCCAAAAAGAACCTGGAGACAGTAATCCATGCTTTTATAACATCGATGCTCGATTACTGCAATTCACTTCTGTTCGGAATCAGTCAGTCCTCCATTGCACGGCTACAGCTGGTCCATTATGCTGCAGCCTGATTCTTAACTGGTACAGGCCATAGAGAGCACATCACACTAGTTTTGGCCTCCCTGCACTGGCTACCCATTCACCTTCGGATCCAGTTTAAAATACTCATGTATGTTTTTAAATCTCTGAACAGTTCCACTCCATCTTATCTCACTGACCTTCTGCAGCCATATGTCCCACGGGTCCCATGTACGCCCAGGGCAGTGGTACCCGACTGGGGAGGTGGCTTTGGTGGTTCTGGTCCATGACCTCTGCTGGCTGCATGCGGGCTTCTGGGTGGTCTGTACCGGCAGACATAGGTTACTGGCCTGGCTTTTCCTGGGTGGATTTGGGGTGGGCGTGGGTTCTGGGAGAGTGTCGCTCCCTTGCTGGGGTCCCGGCTTGGCTGGGGGTCTCAAGTCTTGGCGGGTATGTTGTCGAGGTCTTGGGCCGGTACATGTGCTGGAACCCAGCCCTGGGTGCCCTCGATGCAAACTGAAGCTACTCCACCAAGTTTCTGGTCTTGAACCACTTTGGACATGTCTGCCTGCCTGGGAGGAGTCGACGAGGGACAAGCCCCCAGAAACCATCTTGGCTACAGCAAACTGGTTGGTCCACTTAAGTTGTTTACTTGGTGGGGTAGCTTCAGTTTGCTTTGGACTGCTCTGACTGACGAAGCCCTCTGGAGTGAGGGTGAAACGTTTCTACTAAAAAGAAATTGTCCAGATGAACTGATTGAGAATGAGCGGATTTGATACCTGGACTATTGAGAATGAACTTTCTGGTCTTGAACCACTTTGGACATGTCTGCCTGCCTGGGAGGAGTCGACGAGGGACAAGCCCCCAGAAACCATCTTGGCTACAGCAAACTGGTTGGTCCACTTAAGTTGTTTACTTGGTGGGGTAGCTTCAGTTTGCTTTGGACTGCTCTGACTGACGAAGCCCTCTGGAGTGAGGGTGAAACGTTTCTACTAAAAAGAAATTGTCCAGATGAACTGATTGAGAATGAGCGGATTTGATACCTGGACTATTGAGAATGAACTTTCTGGTCTTGAACCACTTTGGACATGTCTGCCTGCCTGGGAGGAGTCGACGAGGGACAAGCCCCCAGAAACCATCTTGGCTACAGCAAACTGGTTGGTCCACTTAAGTTGTTTACTTGGTGGGGTAGCTTCAGTTTGCTTTGGACTGCTCTGACTGACGAAGCCCTCTGGAGTGAGGGTGAAACGTTTCTACTAAAAAGAAATTGTCCAGATGAACTGATTGAGAATGAGCGTCATCTGGACAGTTTCTTTTTAGTAGAAACGTTTCACCCTCACTCCAGAGGGCTTCGTCAGTCAGAGCAGTCCAAAGCAAACTGAAGCTACCCCACCAAGTAAACAACTTAAGTGGACCAACCAGTTTGCTGTAGCCAAGATGGTTTCTGGGGGCTTGTCCCTCGTCGACTCCTCCCAGGCAGGCAGACATGTCCAAAGTGGTTCAAGACCAGAAAGTTCATTCTCAATAGTCCAGGTATCAAATCCGCTCATTCTCAATCAGTTCATCTGGACAGTTTCTTTTTAGTAGAAACGTTTCACCCTCACTCCAGAGGGCTTCGTCAGTCAGAGCAGTCCAAAGCAAACTGAAGCTACCCCACCAAGTAAACAACTTAAGTGGACCAACCAGTTTGCTGTAGCCAAGATGGTTTCTGGGGGCTTGTCCCTCGTCGACTCCTCCCAGGCAGGCAGACATGTCCAAAGTGGTTCAAGACCAGAAAGTTCATTCTCAATAGTCCAGGTATCAAATCCGCTCATTCTCAATCAGTTCATCTGGACAGTTTCTTTTTAGTAGAAACGTTTCACCCTCACTCCAGAGGGCTTCGTCAGTCAGAGCAGTCCAAAGCAAACTGAAGCTACCCCACCAAGTAAACAACTTAAGTGGACCAACCAGTTTGCTGTAGCCAAGATGGTTTCTGGGGGCTTGTCCCTCGTCGACTCCTCCCAGGCAGGCAGACATGTCCAAAGTGGTTCAAGACCAGAAAGTTCATTCCAGAAAGTTTATTACATTCACCTTCTTCATCTCCGAGCTGGACTTTTCTTTTGTTGTTTTGCCAAAAGTCACGTGATCGCTTCCTCCTCGCTGACTCCATGCATTAAAACCTCAAGACACAAAAACTGTTGTTCTTATTATTCAGCACGCCAGC